>VZTG01001081.1:47262-177368 GCA_013397845.1 Melanocharis versteri
GGTGGGGGGAGCGGAGGGCGAGCCCGGGGTACCGGCCGAGCCCCGAGAGACCGGCCGTGTCCGGGGTACCGGCCGAGCCCCGAGGGACCGGCCGTGTCCGGGGTACCGGCCGAGCCCCGAGGGACCGGCCGTGGGGTCCGCGCGGCTCCGGCCGGTTCTCCCCCGGCGCAGAGCCCGCCCCTAGCCGCATTGTCCCGAGCACGGTTCCCCCCGGGGCGGCCCGGCACTGCGGGTTTGGGCGTGGGAGCGCGGGGGAGGAGGGAAACATAAGATACTTGTAATCTTACTCATGTTTAACACAGCGCCTGGAGGGAGGGGCAAGGCGAGGGACTGCGGAGCCGCCGGCCCTCCACCTGGCCGGCACATACCTACGGCCCGCAGCCTGCGTGGGGACGCCGCGCCCCGGCCGCGGACTGCGGGGCTGAGCCCCCGGGAGGGAACCGGTGACCTAGGGAGGAATGTGTGGCAGCACAAAGGGTGACCAGGCTGCTCGCTGCTCTAGGTGTGGCAGTCCTGGAGAAGAATGTCAACCTCGCGTCCTGGATGGCCGCGGCTTAGCCACGGCTGTCACCTGGGGCTTCTCCAAGGCGTCGCCCCGCAATGTGGGGGTTCGCCAGAGTCCAGGGCTGTGGAGCGGAGGGCGTGTCGCCCCCCAGCATTTGCTGGTGCTGCCCAAATGCCAGAGACCTTCTCAGGTCTAATCCGGGAGCTGACCCGCATGACTAATGCCTTGCATGCGGATTGCAAGTGTGTTTTGGCTCCACTTCTCCTTAATTCAAAGTACAAGAGCTGACTTGAGGCCACTAAAACAGTGAAAAGGAACAAATTCAAGTGCCTTGAGGTCATCATGGTGTGTGATTATCTTCATTGCTGTTGTGGTGTTGGTATGTCGTAAAGATGCAGGATTTCAATGATAACTAAACACCACAGCATGAGGGGGCATGATACTCAAGATCTAATTAAAAAAAGCATCTGGAACAACAATTTTTTTTAAAAAGCCTGTTAAAACCTGAATTTAGTTTTGTCAGGGGAAGTTTCACAATGCTTGTTATTTGCATGTGTGACAGGACTTCATGGTTACTCGTTCGTTTGTCTTTCATGAAGCCTACTTTGTTTTGTTCTTCTGGAAGCTCTCTGTGTAGGAATATGCCAAGGAGATTAATTATTTTTTGTTTCCACCATTTGGAGGACAGATGATGACAAAAGCTTGCAACAGACTGAAGAGGAGGGATTCTATATGATGGATGAACTGAATTTTTTTCTAGGCATGTTCTCTGAGTGGAGCTCTGGATGGTTTAAATAGAAGTGAATGGAAGAAATAAGATCTACCAAATCATGTTGCTTTGAAAAGGAGAGATGAAAGTGTATTTTCTGGAAGTGATTTGTTTTTTTTCTCTCTGACCACCCTGAAGGATAAGGCAAAAAGAGCACAGTAATTCCTGAAATAGTTCTGTGTTAGAGACCTAACTGTGAGAATTGCGTAGTATAGCTGAGAAGTGGCATCAAAGAGTTATTTTAATTTGTCAGTGATGATTAATTTAGGGCTCTAAAGTAAGGACTGGCATCTGGGGGAGGCCTGGTTTCCAAAGACAAGGTGTTGTAACACAATGCTCATCTAATGATGAGTGGAAATATTAGAAGCTCTGTATTTGAAACTCCTAGATGAGAGTAAATTATGTTGATAAAAACATTGCCAAGTTATCTCATGAGTACTTTGGCCTTCTCAGATGCAGGAGCACTTAGTTTCCATCATGTTAAATATCCATTTAAACATAAATACTTGTTAGTTTTGCATTTAGCAGTGGGTGTTAAAATTGTCTAGGTCAAGGTATTTGGCTTGGCGTCAAATGAGTTCACTCTCAGTCATGCTGGGAGACTAGCAAAATGAATTTGCTGCCTGCAACTGGTGGCAGGGTGACCATGGCAGGGACAGTCACGTGGCCCTGTGGTTTGCTCTCTGCAGAGCTGTGGTTTTGCTTACTTTGAGCTCTGCTGTTTGAATTTAAGGTATAACTGAAGAATTACAGTTCACAATCTAGCTTTGAAAAAAATTCTCTTCATATTTGAAATCTAATGCTTTGTTTTATGAGGATTTGAGGCAAATAACTTTGAAATTCTGTTTCCAGGAGGAGGAGAGTACGGCCTGTTGCAAGTATGCACAGAATAGTAGGGATTCTTTCATCTGCAACAGTTGGCCATGGTGCTGCCTTTTGTCAGTGGAACAATAGCAAAAATGTATTGCCTACTCGATGGCCCATTGAAATGGATTTTATATATATATGGAGATGTTTTTTAAAAAGAAAATCTTTGTAATTGCTATTAGTTACACGGGTAAGAGTATTCAGTATCATTGTGACATAATTATATGTAATGCAAGTCTCTGGCAGGGTAACAGCAGCCTACCTTCTGAAGAGCTAATATAAATATTTGTAGGAGGAGAAAACAAGCAGGAGCTCTGCAGTCAAACTTGGGTTCTCCTGAACCATTTCTGGGGTTTTGGTACTTGCTGTTTTGTGAGTAGCAGAAACTACACTTCTGGAGAGATTACTGCTTAAATATTTTGATTATTTGAATTTACATAGGGTGCAAAATAAAAAGTCAGTTTGAGGTAGTTGTACATGGTCAAAGTAATACCCCCCTTTTTTTGGCTAGCTGCCCAAAGTAAGAATAACCGGTGTACTCTGATGAGTAGATACCACTTTACTTCTTCAAGCCCTAGATCCTGCAGCAGAAGGAGGGTCATATATCACTTTCCTGGAAGAGACTGATGTGTTTTGAAGTTAAACTGCACTTACCAGAAGCCTGTATGCGAAATCCACCAGACTGGCCCTAGGCCAGCATGCAGAGAGAATAAAGATGTTTCCTTGTGTGTCTGTTGCCTTCAGCTGACCTAGGTTAAATACAGATGCAAACGTCGTGAAGGACCAGTTTATTAATTAGTCTTGCTTTTCCATGTGATTATATAGGATTTTTTCTTTAATTCATCCATGTCAAGGAGAGGTTTCAGGAAGGTTTGCCAGACAGTGTCAAGCAGAGGTCAGCAGAGCTGCCTGGAGCTGTCCCTGGCCAAGCTGAGCCCAGCCGCAGGAGGTGCTGAATAAATGCAGATCTATACTTGCTTCTGCTCACCCCAGCAAGTGAACCTTTTACCCTGCACATCCTGCATTTGCATTTTATACAAATTCTAAACCGGCATATTTGCTTCTCAGATTTTCTTCTGTTGTGCTGCTGTGTCTGCATGGATTCCTCCTGAGGAGTTGTGTGCATTTTAAGGACAAGATGCAGCATGACTTGGAAAAAACAGAGCTGTCCTTGAATGCTACCACTGGTGACTTTCATTTGCACCCTTCATTTATTAAAGTATGTATCCCTTGATCTTCAGGGTTTCTCTGAGGTGCAAGACCCTTTCTCTTCCCCACTATACTCAGCTAAACTCTAAGGGAGGTGTTCATGACCTGGGTTATCCAACTTAGAATGTGATTTTTTTTTTTCTATTGTAAAGAGGAGAATAATCAGCAATTTGACTGGTATAGTAAACCTTCATTTTCATATGTCATGTTCCCATCTTGGTGAGTTCAACAAAGGATCATTTTATTTATTCAGTTTTATTCATTGTCATGTGCAGTGTCTAGCACTGGGGCCTGCTTCTGTAACTGAGCTGGTGTAAGGAGTTTCAGAAGCCAAACAGTTCTGAATTCTGTTAAGCAGAATTGTGTGCAAGGATAGTCCTGCCAAGTTTGATGGTATGTTTGTTCTGTGTGTGTATCCGTGGACTTGCTTTCCAGGATAAAACCACACAGCTTCCACCTACGCTATGATGATGTTGCCCTCAGGGAAGTTTTGGATTGCACTGGGAGTTTTCCCCTTGGAGATGAAATCCTACAAACCACAAGTTAGGAGACAGTGAAGAGCCACTGTTTGCCCTCTTTTCCCGTCCTCCCAGCCTGTACTTAAGGAATCTTGGAGCATGGCTATGGAGTGACCACTGTCTTGTCCACCTTGTTGGTGTGTCTTGTCCTCCTTGTTGCATCACCTCTGGTGGCCACAGAACCTCTTTCTTATCTCTCAGATAACCACAAACAGTGGCCCTCGTGGAAGTTGAGGGGAGTGTTCAGGCTTCCCAGTCAGAGGTTTTCTTAAAGTTGCTGCGAAAGTGGATGCTGTTTTCATTTTCCTTCCTCTTCCTCCAGTGCCCGGGATTTTGGAGGGCACTCAGTCCAAGAGCCTGGCTACTTAGCAGGAGGCATTTATATATCAGTCTTCATAACCCTGGAGCCCAGTGTTCCCATGCTGCTGGAATTCTGGGGGGCTCTGCTGCTGGCCATACAGTTTTGAGGGGATTTTGAGGCTTTGTCTGCCTGTTTGCACGTCCATTCTGCCACACCCAGCTGCGTGATGGCTCTCCTCTGATCTGCCTGGCCTTTGTGTGCTGGGGAGGAACAAAGGGTGGTTAACCTTCAACTGGAGCACTTGATGTGTTGGACTTCTATTTCTTTATTTTCTGTTAATATTTTGACAGAAGCTTCTTTTTTTTTGTGTGCAGGTTTCTATAGTAACTACGAAACTCAGATAGAAAAACTAGCAAAGCATAGTTCAATCTGAAAATGTCCTTCAGGTTCTAGTTTGGAGGCAAGGAAATAGTTCTTGGTCTTTTATTGGCTAGAAGATGGAAAACAACTTGGAGCTTACAGGTAAATTGTCTTGAGAAATTCAGAAATGCTTATGCATGAAGTAGGAGGAAAATTGTGTAACTATCATGCTGCTTTAGAAATGAAAGAAAAGAAAGAGCTATTATTGCCGAGTAAAAATAGTGAACTGTGAGACCTCAGGAGAAAAGTAATGTTTTAATGCAGTTTTTAAAAAAAATTTCTTTGTTTATGATCTAAAATAGAAATTGCTCCTGTGTATGGTTTGGAAACACTGCATAATATTTTCTACTTATTCTGCAGTGTCAGTTTTTAGGGCAGCACGGGAGAGCCAGCACTGAGATCCTGCACTCCAGACAGATGACACATGCTTGGTGGATGGCTTTCTTAATTGGTCTTTCCATCAATAAGAACTATTACAATAGCAATGAAATAATGGCCTTATTAATATTCACAAAGTCTGAGAAAATCAGATTATCTCAGTAGAGTGTTTTTTATCTTTCAAATGGAAGTAATCAATCTGCTGCCAACTGTAGCTGTCAAAATATGAAGATTTTAAGTTAGGTTAGATTTTATGGTTTTAAGTTACTGCTTTTCCCCATGATTTTATTGGGTTTGTCTCAATTCGTTGCTTTCTGATGTATAAAGAAAAAGTACTTTTAATTTTATCTCCCCTCTCAATGTAGAAGTAATGGGAATACCAGTGTGACCCTCCCTGGTTTTGCTGGGAGACTTGCTTTGTGTCTGAGAAGATACTCTCAGCTTCTACTGGCAGCTTTTTAATGAACAGGGCAATCATGTCATCAACTTCATCAGCTAGGGAGAATATGTTAGTTAAGATGTCTTCAAATAAGACACAAGCCTGAGATAAATATAAACTTTCCTGTTGCCAGTTAAAAATGTTCTCAGTCTGTCAAAATCCTCCTGCTTATCCAGTCAGCATTGGTTTGTGACAGTTTTCCTTGATCCCTGCTGTCCCCTCTTTTCTGACAGGAGACAAAATTCCTTAATGCCTGTTGTTCTGTGTCCCCTGTGTGTGGCAAGGAAACCCGTGCCAAGAAAAACAGACGAAAGAGCATGTGTGAGGCCTTCCTTGCAAAGCAGGTTGGAGCTGCAGAGCAGAATGGAACAAGCGCGGAAAAAAATGCCACTGGTGGCAGAGAGGCTCCTCCTTTTGTGGGCTTCAGGCAGGTCTGCTGGGGGTACCTTCAGGTCTGCTCTGAGGGATGGATTTAGAAGGCTTCAAACCCAAGTTTTCCTTAAAAGATCACACTGTTAGACAAGAAAATGTGTTTTCTCTGCCTGTATATTGTGTCTTAAATGACAAGAAAATGAAATGGTTGGACAAAACCTGTATTGACCAAAATCTATTGCAGAGCTGTTGATACCTGATCCCCTTGTTTGTCAGGAGGACATTCAAGACTCTGAATCTTCACACTGCTTTTTCCCTTTAATTAAAAGATATTCTACAGCTATTAATGGCTACGAGTCTATGTTCTTTCTCCCTGTTTTTCATATCCTATCCATCAGACATCTTATGCACCAATTTGTTTTTATTTTGCAGACTGTAAGCTCTTGTGTCTGAAGCTTGTCACACAAGGTAATATGTTGGGAAGAGATGCCAAAAGAAATCAGTAGCATATCGTCTCCATTCTTTAAAGATTATTTTAGCTAATAAATACATTCTTCTGCAATGATAAGGTTGCTCATCTAAATACTGCTTAATTTGTTTAATTGTGGGGAAAGCAGGGAAAAATCCATCTGTACAAATCAGTGAAAGGGAATCTTATGATTGGTATAATCTCTAAAATTAAATTGGATAATGTCTGCATAATGATAGGATTTGCATGGCTCTTTAGACCTCCTGCCTTTGAATAAGTTCTGATGTAATTACTATATTTTTCTGCTTTGTGGCACTGCCAGAACTCAAATTTCTTTTTGGTATTTCAACATACAGTTAAAGAGTCTGGGTCTTAAGGAAGAGTTACTTAGATTTCAGAGGAATTATCTAGTGTTTTCTTGGTTACAATGTTGCCAAAGACTGAGTACTTGGATTTAAAGCTGTGTCTAGCTGGACACGTGTTTGCAGTTGGCTTGATTGTTTCTTTCTGCTTCTTCTTAATCAAATATTTTGAAACAGTATAAATTGGTGGCTGTAAATGCTGAATCTGGGAAGGTTCATATCTTAGATTGTTCTAAATTAATTTTTAGCTTTGCTATTAAATACATTTGATTTATATATTACATATAGTTGTGAAGTGGGTATTTCAGGCCGTCAGAGGTGGGCTGTGAACGGTTGGGGTTAATTGTGGCCACCTGACTTCAATAAAGGGAGGCTTTGCCCACCACCTGATGCTAGTTTGGGTAATAAAGGAGAATTTCTGTGATTGGGTAGTTGGTACCCTGTGGGGGAAGATACAGCCAAGGTGTGTGGTACTGGTTCTGTGCCATTTACTCCTCCCTGAGCTTTGGGTTGTGCTCAGGAGTAGAACTGTTTTCTCTCTGTTTCTGGGAGGATTTAATTTCCTCATGGTGAGCTCCTGCAGATTGCTGGGCTGGGATAGGTACGTTCATCCTGTTTCTGGGAATTCTGTGTGTACTTGGGGGGAGGAGTGAAAAGTTTCTTTGGAGCTGAACTGTGAGACTTTTTTCTCTGTTTGTTTAGTTTTACTTATAAAAGATGCCAGATAAAATCCTGTCCCTGCTCTGAGGGGATGAGGTGACACTCAGTGGATGAGGGACTTTTAGCAGAACTTTTTAACAGAACCACTCTCTGAAATGCTTTGGATCCTGCCCCTGGTGTTACTGATCAAAATGGTTGCAAGAGTGAGGTGAGAGTGGCAGTTGTGTCTGAAGTATTTAATGGCCTTTTAAAAACACCCTCGTGGTGGGTTCTTACTTTGGTAGCTTGGGAATTGTAACAGGGAGCGTTGATAGAGCCAGGATTAATGTCTCTTCCTTCTGTTTGTGCTTTGGTTGGCACTTGGCTATTGCAGGGGAGTGGAACTGCCTTTCTTTTCACAAAATAGCTGATCAAGAGAAGAAGAAATGGCACATGGCTCACCTCTGTCTTGGTGCTTTACAGTCTCTGTGTTGCTGGGCAGCTTGTCTCAAGTGGAGCTATTTTAAAAGAGGAGAAGCTGTGAAATTGGACCATGTAAAAATGATATTGAAAAACTTGCCTAAACCAGTTTGGTTATAGATTTCTGCTTAGACAACAAGAAAATGTTACTTGCTGGAGACCTGTTTGCAGAAACAGACTATTTAAAATGCTTGTTTTGAACTTGATTTCTTCATGCATTTCAAGTAGTGCAGAACAAATGTCCCTGCAGGTGATGCATGATTCCATTTTGCAGTAATTGCCCTGAAGGCCTGAAATGATCTATAGCTGGGCTTGTTAATGATCAAAAGTCTTGGCTCCTTTTGTGATCCCAGCTGTGATGCCCTCAGGATGTCCAAAATGGAGCTCCTTTTTCCCCTTAAATCTTCAACAATCCCTATCTTCTGTAGCAGCTTGCACACTTTCCTCCCAAGGTTTCCAAATAGTTTCCTGAACTGGAAACTTCTCTTTAAAAACTTACACCTATAACTAAAAAGAGCCAAATGAGAAAAACTAATTATTTGCTGTGGCTCTGCAGCCTGATCTAATGATGTGAAAAGGTGCTCTTGATAGTTAATGTTCTTGATCTTGAATGGTTTAAATATTTGGCAAAATCCCGTATTTAGAACAATTGCATCATAACAGGAGATGATTTAAATGGAGTTTGTGTAGGCAGCTCTTTTCTCAGGAAATTCTTGTGAAGTTGTGTGCCCTTGTTTTGTACTGCAGTAGGAAATTAGGCATCCAAGAACTTGAAATAATTAACTTTTAAATGGCCATGTGTTGCTAAATAGCTTGAGATAGAAATGCTGCTGGGCCAGCCTCCACTGTGGGCACATGAACAACTTGGTGCATTGAAGGAACAATTTCTCTTTCATATCTTCCCTAGAGGGGTTGCTGCAAATGGAACTTTTACATGATGTGAGAGTCATGTCACAGATGCCATTCCTTGGAGTATTAATTTTACCTTGTTTTCCTTTGTTGTTAAATATTTATGTTAACAGGAGAGGCCTTTCACAATGTCCCACTGTGGGAGGTCTGTAAGGTAAAAGCGGTCCCTGGCCTGTTAGTTTGGTATCTTGCTCATTTCCTAAGCTTGCAAAGGTGAAATGGATTCTTAAAGACTCAATTTTTGCTAATTTTGTTTTAAGAGCACACATTTTCCAGCAAACTAATCCAGGAAGTGGTTTTTAAGCTCTGAAGGCTGAAACTCCCATCTAGCAGCCTAATGCAGTCTGCTGCCAAAACTAAACTGGGCATCAGGTGAAGTTTGCTCAGTATTTTTGTGGGTTTTGTCTGTTTTAATGCTGAGCTCATACACAAAAATAAGGAGAGCAGCAGAACAATAAAGCCACTTTAGCACAGTCCTGCTGCTGCTGATTGGAAGGAGGCACATGGGAGCAGATGGAAGGGTCCTTCACTTACACAAGTCCAGTGATGAGGAGTTGTTCTGGCTCAGTTCTTGTTTTCTGTGACTACACTGCAGTCCTCTGCTTTCCTTTGGCAAGTATGTTTTGTGGGAAGAAAAAAGGCTCTTTTCTCATAAATTACGTTTCTTGGAATTGTCAGTTCTACTTCTTAATTTTAAACATTTTTCTCTTTTTCTCTGGAAATCTTTGCAGATAACTTTCATTTCATTAGTTGTATGAGAAGTATCTGTTTATTCCTCTACTTTTCATCTGAAATTTTGGTATTTAAATGTGAAGTTTTATGCTGGTAATGTCAGCATTTTGTAACATCAGCAGTTAGTGGGAAATCAGCAAAAATTAAAATGAGGGTTTAAAATTACACATCTTTGTCATGCTGGTGTCAGGGTTCTTTATTTTTAAACAAAACTGGAATCTGATTCTCATTGGGGGATGTTATGTTTTAGCTGAAATCATAAAGCAGTTTTAAAGTATGAGATTTCATGCTAATGAAAGAAGCTACAGGGCTATTTGTGGGTGATTTGGTTTGGGTTTTTTTTGGGGTTTTGGGTTTTTTAGGGAATATTTAATTTGCAAAAATCCAAGGTAAAATTTACAGAACATTTCTGGTTAAAAACAGGAATGCAGTCAGACAGGCTGAATCTCTGAAGTTCTCTTTAAAAGCCATCCACTGGAGTGCTTCAGTAGCTCATATAAAGTGGTACCACTCATAAATAAGAGGTCAGCCTTTATCTTAACTGCAGTGCTGAAGGTACTTTACTAACTTGCATCATTTTTGGATTTTTGGCAGAAAATATTTAGAGTAAGACTTCTTTTCATAGAGTTTGTGTTCATCTTGAGGTCTAATTCTTCTGTGTTTCATGAAACAAAATCTGTCTTCTGATGGAAGTGTTAATTTAGCAGTTCTTACTGAAGGAGTTTTTAGTTATGATTTGTTTGTAGCTATGATTTGTAAAAAGATCCCTTCGATTTTTTTTCTGTATGTATTTGTGTGAAGCTTTGTTGTAGTGAAACTCACTTTTGTAGGTGAGTTAAGGTGTTTTGAATATCTACTTTTGCTTCACAATAATCTTGCTCAGAGCTTGATGTGTTCTGAAGTCTTTTTACTTGGTTCTGTTGTACTGCTTGTTTGTGTGTTTGTTTTTGTCACCTAATTTCTGCCATTGAGATGCAAATAGGAGAAGCCACCCCTGGTGATGGATCCTAGAAGTGTCCTACTTACCCACAGAGCTGTGTTTGAGAGGTTTCTACCACCACATGGGAGGTGGGGATTCTTCAGCAGTGTCACTGCTGGAAAAAATCCCTTTCACCATGTCACTTCAATTCCACTCTGCAGAGTGGTGGTTCAGTCAGCACCGATGCTGATGGGGGAGTTGTCCTACTCCATTTTCTCTGCTTGCCTGGAGGTGTTATGCAGGACCCACAAGGGCAGGAAAAAGCCCTTTTACCTTTTTCCTTTCAGCAGGAAAAATGCCATTCTGATGTGGGTGGAGGGAAAGTGGGTGGTTCTCCTTGCCTGGTTAGGAAACACTGCTTTTATGTAATCTCTTTTCACACTCCAGCCATGTGTGGAAAATAAAGTTTGGGTGTGGACATAATATCCTTCCATTAAGAGAACCTGGGAATTCAGTGGCTGGCATTTTATGGTACTGTGTTGGGTAAATGGAAGCCAGACCTCAGAAGGAGTTTTTGCCTTGTGTTGTCTTAAGGAAACACTGAAAAATGAGAGCCTGTGCTCTTAGACCCAGTGCCCTTCCCCAGAAACTGAAACCTCTCTCTCTGGGGCTGGAAAGTGTTCAAGAGATTTTAAATGTGGAATTTTTGGTAGGGATTGCAGTTGGCCTTTGGACAGAAAGGGAGCTGCACCTTTCAGGGATGACTCGTGTGTTTTCCCATTCACCGCCTTGCCCGCCAGTGAACTCTGCTGCGTTTCTCTGCTCTTCCTCCTGCATTTCCAGCACCTCTCCACTGCCTTGGTGTTGGTTTCCCTGGGAGGCCCTTTTCTGTTAGGCTGTCAGGGTCTCTGTTCACAATCTGGTCCTGGTCAGGTCCATCCTGCTTTCTCTCCTCTGCCCCAAGGTGCAGACGCCTTCCAGGAAAGCCAGGTTGTGCTGCTCTGGGATGATCTGCAGGAGGGAGAGTGTGTGGTTTCAGGAAAGGTCTGGGCTGAGGAGCAGTCTCTGCTTGTGGAAAGGATCCTGGTGAGCCAGGGAATATAGAGTCAAGCAGCTCCTGGACTAACGGGCCTGTAGTGGTACTTGGTGTTGCAGTTCTGTGGCTCTGTGTCACGTACCCATCAGTTGTCCTCCAGTATGGTTTTTGTCCTTAAAAGCTTTGCCACCATTGAACTGTGACACTGCTTTAATGTGCTCTAAATTTGGAATTGAGGTGTCTCTCTATATGGTCCTTAATCGAAAAATGTAATTTTTAGAAAACTGAGCAGAAATCCCTTTGGCCCAGCAGGAGTTGAGGAACCTTCTGAATACCAAGTCCTATACTCAGCTTTATTTCTTACTCTGTTTTCTGTTGTCTTCAGGTGATACTTATAATCCACAAAATACAGTGAGAGATAAATGTTCTATGAAACAAACCAAATTGACTGTATAATGTGACAGGAAATGCAGGTTGTGAGGAGACTTGATTTTTGGAAAACTGCTAGTGGGATTAACTTGAATAAGCCAGACAGGTCATGAGTGTCTGCAAGTGGCATTGCTTCTGCTCAAGTCGTGGTTTAGTGCCAAAACACAGCTTAGCTTAATGCCTTGCCTGACTGGGTTATTATGTATGTGCTGCTGCATCTACCATACTTCTCACTTCTTGCCTTTCATCTTTTCAAGTCAATTGCTTCTATTATTCTTTGCTTTTAATAATAATAAAAAAACCTCATGACAAAAATACTCCCACCTCTTTTCCAGTACTTGATTTTGTCCAGGCAAATAGCAAAATTAAAGATTGTTTGTGTCTGTACTGAGAATAAAAATCTGATCTAAGTGCTTTAATATAATTTTGTGCTCTGCTAATGCAATTGATGTAAATTGCAAATATCCTCTAACAGCCTCAGTTTGAAAATGTTATGCACTTCTCAGAATGAAATAAATTTACCTAAACGGTAGTATTCTCACCTCAATGTAAAGCCAGAAGGCCATGATGGAACTGGGAAAAACACTGTTGCTGACACAGAAATCTGGAGAAGGACTGGTTTTGCTTTGTCTGGTTTCTCATGATTGCTGGTACTGCTGCTTTGAGTGGAAATTGGAGAGCTGGGTTTGTCTTGGGAGATACTAGGCTTAAAACAAACTCAGCAAAGCCAAATACACTCCTTGGATCATGCCAAAAAAGGCTTTAGAAGTAACAGCTTCCTTTGGGGGCTTGTCTGTATAATACCAAAAGGAAAAGAGTAAAGACATAAAGCAGATAATATGGCCCAGTATGGCCATGCCTGAGGAGTACTGTGTTTGTGGGGTGTTTCAGAGCTTGCTTTAGTCATTCGACCTTTCCCCAGTGTTTGGTTGTGTTTGTTGGGGCTGCTCTCACACAAGTGAGGGGGTGTGAAGAGATCTTGGGTGGGGAGAGCTGAGTAAGGACCATGTGCCACTGGCAATGGCAGGTGTAGCTGCTCAGTAGTGTGCAAGGTCAGGGAATGAAAATGAGAGTAGCTGCCAAGGTGTGTCTCACCCTGTGGTTGATCAGTGGCTTGGAGGGTGGAGATCCCTCAGTAAAGATCCCATTGTGAATGGGGAAATCTGGGTGTTGGCTCTCCCAAATCACCTGGCTCTGATGATGGTGTTCCATGGTTCTCTTGGGTGTTGGCTGTGGATCTGTTGGGTTTATTGGGAACTGACTCCTTGTGTGCTTTCTCCCCTCTTCACCCTGGCCCTTCCTTCTGCTGAGGTTATTTGTTTGTTTTTCAGATGAGACCCTTTTTGCTCTTCCTGCTACATCTGCGCCTCTGATGCACTCCTCTGCAGGCAAGTTCTTTCTGCTCCCCTTTGTCTGAGTACCTCCTGCCTTTCTGATCTCATTAACCCTTTCCTATTAGTCTGCCTCTACTAAAAGTCAGCATGGGTCCAAGAACAGCCTCTGTCATATTTTTCAGTTTTGACTTTTCGGTTGATCTATTCCAGATTTTAATGTGCATTCATTTGTTTATGTGGTAAACTGTTTCATAAACAAGATACAGCCATCTGTGAGTTCTTGGACCCTTGATGTAGGAGAGAAGTTGATACTGTTAACAGGTTAACACATCAGAGCACAGTTGCTGTACTGATTTAGCGGAAAGATTTAATCTATAGTAACTTTCTGCAGTATTTTAAAGAAGTAAAATTTGCACCTGTAGTATTGATTTAGTGTTTTTTATTAAGTACACTATCCACAAATTCCCATTTTAAAAAAGGTGTCAGAAAAGACTTTGCAGACACACATTTGTGCAATATGTTTATGCCCAAGCATCCACACATCCCCTCTCTCTGTCTCCCCTTGCCACCTTCCTGTTCTGGCTTTGTTAATATTGCCCCCTGTACTTGTCTGGCATCTTCAGCTATACTGAGATCTTTGCACTGCATAAAGTTGCTGCTTCTTGAGCCTCTTGCTCACTTCTCTTCTAGAAGTGAAATAGAATAGCTTTAAGTGATACTGTGTATTAATGGCTCATAGTATCCATGCTAGAACTTGGAAGAGCCTTTTAGTAGCTAAAATAATGTGAACCTGTTGAAAGTTTGCACTGACTTTGAGAGCACTTGCATTCTCTAACTTTCCTTTCTGTCCACGGTCACAGAAAAAGTTATGGACTTGCAGGAGCAGCCAGGTAGCACTAAGTCGCTTGGTCAAGAGGATTTTACTGCTGTCCCGCTTGATCCTGCTCCTTCTCTTCCCTCCTTCTCTCCTCTCTCAGCCGATCCCTTTAAAGAGCACACAGCCTTTGGTACTCTCTCAGATGGATTTCCTGCAAGAGGCACTTACAAAGAGAGCTCCAGTGAGGTTTATAAAGAACCTATGAAAAATGCCAGAAATCCCTTTCTTGCAGAGGGAAATGACAAAGACATTTCAGAGATGAAATACTCGCAACCCCCATTTGCTAAAGATGAAGCAGCCATTTTATCTCCAGCTAAAGAAAAAACACAGCTAGAGGGCCCTAAAGAATTACCTAACCTGGAGAAAATGCCTGCACAGCAGCTGAAAATGTCTCCAGAATCTCCCCAAGATTTATTTGAAAGAAACGAGGAAGATCTCTTCTACAACAAAGACAAGTACAGAGGAGGTGGTGATCACGGTGAAAAAGGGGTGCTGAAAGAAGACCCTCTGAAGAGGGAAGAATATGCAGACTTCAAACCATTCGAGCCAATATGGGAAGTCAAAGGTGCTAGTCACGGACTGAGCAGCATGAGAGAGGATGTTGGAAGTAAGATAGATGCCAAGCTGGAGAGCAGTTTGGATGACAAATATGGTGTGGGTAAGCTGAATGTGCAGAAAGATTACGAAAGAGAGAGTGAAGGCAGCGCTGAAGATCCCTCCTTCCCAAGCACCCCAGAAGCTGTAAAAGAACCTTCGCAGACTTACATCACTTGTACTAAATTTGACTCCTCTCCAAGTCCTGGTGGTAACAAAGGCAAATCTCTTTCTCCACTAGAGGAAGGCACTTCAGAAAATAGAACCGACGATGAGAAAAAAATTGCGGAACTGAAAGCTCAGACAGGCCCAGAACAAGGTAATTTTGGTGCTGGAGCAGTTGGGCAGGAAGGGCAGGGAGCTGACCCTGCTAAAGGACAGGGGGCCCCGTCAGTGCCGCCCGACAGCGCCGCAAACATGCCCGAGGGTCTCACTCCTGACCTGGTGCAGGAGGCATATGAGATGCACGATGCAGCCTGCACAAAACTGGCTTATGAAACCAAGATTGATTTAGTGCAAACCTCTGAGGTGGTGCAGGAGACTCTGAAACCCACGGCACAAATCTGCCCCTCCTTCGAAGGCTCGGAAGCTGCTCCATCGCCGATATTGCCCGATATTGTTATGGAAGCCCCGCTAAGCACCGGCACTGCTGGGGCAGAAGCGTCTGCTGTGCAGCTGGAAGCTTCCCCACTAGAAACATTTATGCCCACTGCCAAGTATGAGAATGTAAAAGAGGCTGAAAAACCTCCTGTATACCAAGAGGCAGTGAATGTACCGCTGACACAGGCCCAGGAAGCAAAGGAGACATTGGCATTTAAACAGCCTGATGGTGAGAGTAGCACCAGTCCTGAAGATCTGGAGACTCCTTATATATCTATTGCATGTGACTTAATTAAGGGAACAAAGGTCTCTGGTGAATCTCCTTCTCCATCCTTCACAGAGTATTCAAAGATGCCAGTAACAGAAAGCATTTCGCAAGATGTGCCTGAAGACAAGGAACTAGATGAAAAACTGTCTCCACAGTTTGGAAAAGCTGGCCTGTTTAATAGCCAGATGATATCTGACTTTGCTGAGGAAGCGAGTGAAGATCCATCTCTCCTCATAGAAAGTAAATCCACTGAGAGTATTGCAACTGATGAGGAACATGAGGAAGGACTGGTGGATTCAGTAGCTGCCACGGGCAAGCCTTATCTGGAGTCATTCCAACCTGAGCTGGACTCTTCCAAAATTGTTGCTGCTCCACCATCTGAGCCAATACCTGCAAAAATAGCCAAGGCAGATAAGATTCCTCTTCAAATGGAAGAGCTGGATGCTTTGGCTTATTCAGCTGATGTATCTGTTGCTATGGAACCAAAAACAGGAGATGACAAAGCTCTCTCACCCATGGAGTCTTCCCCAGTCTCAGTGGAAGAAGACTTTGTGATGTTGGGTCATCCTAAAACTGCTCCTGAATTTGTGACAGAAGCCACTGACCGAGAAATAATGCATAAAGATGAAGGTGAAGACATCAGTAAGGTGATCCAGGGTGAGAAGAGGCAGTTGCCTTGCCCAGAGCCGCCCTGTGATCTGTCTGTGAAGAATGTAGAAGTTAAAGCTGAGGAAGATACCAATGCCTTGAAAAAGTCTTTGGAGGCTGTGGACAGAGAAGTGCCTGAAGTATCCACCATGTCCTTACCAGCCACAGATACCTCACCTTTATCTGCTGAAAAAGAGCTAGTCAGTGTAGTAAAACCAGGAGCTTTTGAGAAGGAAGCTGTGAAAGAAGCTGCTTCTGTTAAAGAAAAGAAAAAACCTGCTGCTGTATTTTCAGCAAAGCTGAATAAGTCTTCAGGTAATCTGTGTATGCTGTCTTGCAGTTTGCTAGTCTGCATAATTCTTTAGCTAAACTTAAGCATGTCAAGCCTTACTCTTTTTAAATCACTTTCTATAAACTTCTCTGTAGGCCAAGGGTAACAGAAAATGTCAGTGCCTGCACTTGTACTTTTTCATATTCTGATTGCTTTAGTACCTTTTTTCTGTTTATCAGGGATGGACTCAGCATCTCCAGGTTTCTCCTCCAGCTCTGCTGCTTGTGGTCTGTCGATGCAGAAATAAGTGACTGCTCACTGCAGGCCCTTCCATGGTTGTCCACAAGGCTGGGTATTGGGTGGCCTCCCAGACTTTGAATCTGGGATGCTGTTTGCTGTGTGCGCATGATTTGAAGAGGCATTTCTTCCTTTTCATTAACAGTTCAGACAACAGACTGTAGAACTCAGGAAAATACTCCTGGTGCTCCTGTATGTGCCTGGAATCTGGAAAAGAGCCTGTGCATCTCCAGCCTGCATTAGATCAAGGCCAGTAGTTTAAACCAAATGGTGAACTTGAGGGAGCTTAGTATGCGGGTTACTGGAGAAGTGGCCATTAAGAAGTTGAGTGTTCTGCAAACACTAAAATTGGTTTATGCACAGCACAGGTATTAATTTCTGTTTCTCTTTTCAGGTGGGGCTTGCACTCTCTTTTCAGGTGGGGCTTGCACTTCAGGGTAGTTAATTTTTCTTACAGTAATATGTAGTTACAGTAGCAGGAAGTTGTATTCTTTTCTCTGACCTGAACACCTCATGAAATTCCAGCTTTTTGTAGACTAGAGGAGTGCTTTCTTTTTGATATCGCAGCACTCTGTTGCTGCTTAAGCTTTGACCAGAATCATACATACCAAAAAAACAGCTACTGCAGAAAGCACAATGCTCTAAATAGAAAACCAGGAGTTAGTTTGACTCAGCAGCAGTACTGTATTTATGCAGTAGCTGCAGCCTACAGTTCATAAAATAGGATTACAGAATACCCTGATTTGGAAGGGAATAGCGGGTGTACGTTGAAGTGAACATCAGTGTTGGTGCAATTGAAATAGGTTTGAGAGATAAGGTAGAAAATGTATTTTTTATGTTCACCTTTGCCATTTCTCCTGTCTCACCTCCCTCTACGCATACAGGTAAGGCAGAAAGGAGAGAGTTTTGCTTTTTCCCTTGGGATAAAATTTCAGTGATAACCTGCACTGCTAAAACTGTGTGTTTGTGTGTTCTATAAAGGCTCCTCAGGCTTCCAGTAGACAGTACTGTCTAGAGAACAGCTGCTGTGGATCTTGGACTTCATGTCAAGGGGTTAATTGCTTAGAGCTCAGACTACTTAAAAAAAACCCAAAGCAAAACACTGCACTTAATACAAGAGCTTTTGTGTTAGTTCTGTTAAAGGGAGACCTTTGCAGAGGGTCTTTAATCATTGCATGGATGTAGCAGGCTGGGGGTGGCAAGTCCCTGCCTGGGGAAGGCAGCCCCTCACTGTGGGTCTGAGGAGGACACAGCTGCTGCTCTTCTATCCGTGGGAAGCTGCTGCAGAAGCTGCAGAGACCCAGCTGCCAGAGCAGAGAGGAGGGAGTTGAACAGTGTCATTGCTCTCCCATCTATGGCCCAGTGCAGGGACAGGGCCCAGATCTGTCCAGTGTGTTCTGAGCTGGGCTGGGGAGCTGCAGCCTCTCAGTGTTGCGTTCACTCTGGAAAGCAGCTGCAGTGTTCATTTTTGTCATGCTGTGTTGTTTGGGAAGAAAATTTTTTGCTTTACTACAGAGGCACATTTGCTTAAAGCTAAATAGATGAGAATACCAACCCCAAAATGGGCCATTTTTTTCTGGATTTTTCTCCTCACCCTGCTGTGTTGCAAAATACAGAACTGGGCTTCTGAGACAAGCCACAGACAACATCAGTTGTCTGCTTTAAATACCATACTGCTTAGGCACAATTTCAAAGTATCATTGAAGAACTAACAAGGAGGGATTGTTCATCACAAGGCCAAGTGCATCTGTGCATGTTTTTGGCCTTCTGAGTCTACCTTTGTTCTTTGGGGTGTGTTTTCCTACCCATCAGTGGAACTGAAATAGATTTCACTGTGTCTTAAGACTTGTGGAATTCAGCTGGTGTGATGGTGTGACTGATGCTTGTTAAAGCTTTATTCTGAGCTGCCTTACTGGTGCACTTAAATCCAAGGTTGTGGAATGCTTACTTAACAGTGCTATTTTTTGGAAGCTAACCTAAATGCCAGTATGTTGTAACTTCCCACAGCCCCAGTGGGCTGCAGGGAGTTAACAGGGATTCTAAAAAGGTTGCAGATACTTTTTAAACTTCTCCCCTCCACTGAAGCAAATGTAAAGCTTTGAAGAGCCTCCTGGGTAGAAGGAGGGTTGTTAAATTGTGCCTGGCACACCCTTAGGTAACCTGGACAGATTTAAGAAACACAGAAAACCAAAAAACCCCAAACCCAAACAAATTCAGAACTGTAGGTAACAACTGGAACAATTTCAAGGGCAAACACCCCCCTGCAATACTAGTAATTTCTGCTGTCTTGAATACAGTGGGGGTTTTTTGTTTGTTTTTGTTTTGGTTTTTTTTTTTCCCCCCCAAATTTGTTTTTCTTAGTGGCTGTTGTATTTGGCTTTGAGCAAATAGCCTTGCTTCTCTATCACCCTCACCAGACCTCAAATACACATTCCTGAGCTCCACCAATGTGCTGCCTGGTAAGATGTGGCCTCAGAGGGCCGTTCCTGTGGGTCCAGGTGCTGCTGCCCAGCTCCTGCAGGACGTGTGAGCAGCAGGCACTGAGGAGCCATGGATTAGGGCCAGCCTGTGTGACAGGGCTTTAATGCCATCTAGTGTTTGTCACCGAGGTGGAACCTCAGCGCCTGCCGGACGGGAAGGGATCCATCCCAGGTTTGGAGACATTCCCAACTCCTGAAATGAGTCTGAGAGGTGAAAGCTAAATATACACATTACATATCTCAGCCCTTCTGTTGCACAGACTTTCTTCTCTTATACAGATCATTAATCCTCCCCAAGCCCATGCTGTCCACAAATCTGGTTTTGATTGATGGGATGTGGAGGTTTTTGTATTATTGATATTATTGAATTATAGACTCACAACCTCTGACCACAACAAAGTTATGTACTGAAATGGAAATTGGCAGTTTAAGTCTCTCAGTGTGTCCATGTTGAGCATTACAATAATATTTGGAAGTGATGTTGAGATCTTTACCATCCAGACACTCATTTTCCCAGAACACCCTTGTTTCAGGGTGGGTTTGACCACCAGCTCTGTAAACATTCCTCTCAGATTAAATCTAACTGGTTTATTTGCTTTCATCACAGGCACTCGGAAATGCAGCTAATTAATAATATTTTACATTTCCTGGATTTTCTTGAGGGAGCAAATACAAAGGTGAAGCCCAGGTGGGAAATGTGCTTTGAGAGGGTGGTACTAATGCTGAGTCTTTCCTTTTTCCTCTCATAACATGGGGCAGAAATATAATACTTCCTGTGATGCTGTAACAGAAACCAGGTCATTGCAGTTGTGGGAAGCTTAAAGGACATTAGAAGTTCTGCCTGATACCAGCTGTACCCATTTGGGGAGTTTCTGTTATTTTCTGTGTTTGTGGTGAATTAAATGGAGCCACTCAGCAGATGGGAGGTGTTTGGGTTTGTTGTTTTTCACTGGAGAAAAAATGCTTTGGAATGTCTCTGAGTTTCTTTCAGAAGCAGATTGGTAAAATTCTATTTAATCAATGTAAAATATCTTGATTTAACTTCATCTCCCTGTATTCTTAGATTCTTTGCTTGTTCAGGTCATCTTTTATGCTACCAGGTAAATAGTAATAAATGGAGAGTTCCAGAGGGCAGAGAATTTGCGGAGGAGTAGGAGGAATGAGGAAAAAAACAAAACCAATGAGTGAAATTTTTCTGAAGGAAAGACACAGACCTGCTGTGTTTCATTAGAGCTATTGTGACCCCTGTTGAGAGGCAAAGACTTGTGTAGCTGAGGCTGCTAAAAGAGCAAAGCCTGAGGGAAGTTCCTTCAGTGCCAGAATTAGGGAGAAAATGGAGCATTGGGGCCAAATTCCCAACTTCACCAGAAGCAGAGATAGGCACGAGCCCTGAGGGAGGGCAGGAGGTGCAGTGCAGCGCTGTCCTCAGTGCCCCTGCTCAGGGTGATTTAATGGGTGAGTAGTGAGTGAGTAAAGCACTCGCCCTGCCAGGCAGCAGCTCCGTGGAGCCTGGGGCGTTCCGTGACACGTGTCCAGAGCTGATTGTGTCTGACTTGTCTGGGGGACCTGATAATGCCACCTCCTCTGTACTTGGTGTTCAAACGTGCTCTAGAGGCAGGTGTGCAATATCCCTGCTGAAAACAGAGCTTCTCCTGAAGTTTGGCAGTGCTGGTGCCCAGTTCATGTGCAGAGTAGGGTTCCCTCTTGCCTGAAACGGGAGATGGATTTCATTATTGGGTGTGTTTGTGTGGAGAGGTGAGGGTGAACACTGAGTATGCAGAGAGTAAAGAGGAGGATCTGGAGCGCAGGGAGGAACTCCTGGAGGGCAGTGAGGGCACACTGGGGATGAGAGGAACAGGACTGGTGGTGCAGCCGCTCCTCTGTGGTCACAACAAACTCTCTGGTTAGACAGACTTGCATAAATGCACTATTTTAAGTGTGAGATATAAAGAATATAAATATGAAATGAAGAGGCTTTAATTGGTTATCTTTAGAAATTTGATAATTAGCAGAAAGACCTTTGAAAGCATGATGTTTTTGGCAAATTTAGTGACAGTGCAAATATGGAGGGAGACTCACAGGTTTTGGTGGTTTCCAGTTCAACTTGAAGACAGAAGCAGATTCTCAGATGTGTTTTGTACTTTTTTTTTGTACAGTGCAACTTTTCACATTTGCTTGCACTGTGATGATTGAATGTACATTCCTCAGTTCCCTCCTATTTTGGATTTGTTTGGATTTACCTGTTAAAGTTGGAACTGAAATGCACATCTTTGTATAAGTTAAAAAGAGATGTAACTAGTCTTGCTGTCCAAGGAGGCCTCAAATTTATGTAGCAGTTAAAATAAAAAGCAGGGCTTTGGGGTATCTTTGTAGTAATCTTTCTCAGTGTAAGATTGTTCTAATGAAAAGTGAAACTGTCTATTTAAGGTCTGAATCAGGATGTCTAGCCCTCCTGGTCTACAGCATTTTGTGGAAATGTGGGAATGCCCTTGTCTAGTTCTTTAGAAAATGGTGTACTAGATTTTTAAGAGGCTTTGGAGCAGTGCTGGGAAGATTTTTGCTTTTTGTTGTCAGCCCCAGATCTTAAGAAGAAACTCCAAACTGGAAAAGAAGTTGTGTTTTTTCCAGCAGGGATGGAAACAAAATGACAACATGGTTCCCACAGCTCTTCTCTTTCAGATTTGGAGTTGTAGTTCACGCTCCTCTCCTGTTTGTGCAACAGTTTCCACATGTTACTTTCTATATGTTGGTACTGTAAACTGTCAGGTTCCTGTTTTTATTTAAATGAAGGGAACAGTTAATTGTCAGGTCAGCAGCTGGTGACAGAGAATGCTGATGTAAAATAAAAAAGGGGAAGGTGTTTGCTTGTAGGAATTAGGTAAAGGGCTGAGTAACTTTTTCTGCAGCCTTAAGAGGAATAAATACAGCTGAGCAGCTCCTGAGGACTAAAGATACCAGCAAAAAGATTAATCGTGTTCTTCATGAGCCTCTGCTTTTGTTCCAGGCACAGAAAGGGTCCTTTTCTGTTTCCCTTCACGCTGCTTGTTGTGAAGGGAGAGGTGTTACAAAGATGTCTCTGTTAGTCCTCCAGCAGGCAGACATTAGTTTACAGAAACCCGAGGGGAAGCCATACATTTGGGAGGTTTGTAAACGCCTTTGAAGCTCTGTTTGAAAAGCAATCTATTTAAAGCTCGTCTGGTGGCTACTTTTAGCCGGGCCGCGAGAAGCCGCTTAGCGCGGCCGGGCTTTGGAGCCCTCGCTGCCGTCCGTGCAGCGGGGCCGCCGTGCCGGGAGGAGCCGCTCCCTCGGGCCGGGAGGAGCCGCTCCCTCGGGCCGGGAGAAGCCGCTCCCGCCGTGCCAGCGGCTCCTCGCCGGCGCTCCGGGCTGCGCCGGGCGCAGCGGGGCCGTGCGGTGCCAGCACTGCGTCAGCTCCACACCCCGTCAGCTGACCCGCTCCTGCAGCACCAGTGCAGCACCACTGCGGAGCCCGGGGAAGCCCATGGTTCCCTCCCTGGGCTGCAGGGCGCTTCTCCCGCAGCTCTCCCCTCTTGGAATGCATAACTGATAATCGCAGCTGGAGAGATGGACAGTCAGCCGAGCAGTTGGAAGGATAAGGGTATTTATTCTTTCACCTTTTTCACTTATTTTATTCTGTAAAGATGCCACGGGTTGTTTTCAGCAAATGGTGTCTGTAGCATGTGTTTATTTGATTGTGAAATGTAGCCGAAGATGTGGGGTCTCTTTGTACTCCGTACAGAATTATAAAAGCTGCAGGTTAAAATGGGTAAATACGAGCAATGCAGAAGAATAAATAATTTATGTAGGTGAAACAGCTTGTGTGACACTGCAGATCTTTTCCAGTCCTACAGAGCATATTAATGAAGGGCTTGTTTTGGTATGCACAGCACAAATACCGGCATAGTCCGAATTTAGTCCGTGGTCCTTGGAAATTTCGAGATTATTAATAATCTAACAATGCTAACCATTAACTGAAAAACCCCACGTAATCTGCAGGTCATGTTTTAATATTTTTAAGAGGAGAAATTCCATGCAGGCTACAGCAGGGTGATGGTATTTTCTCTAAAATTCTGTTTGAAATCTACCCTTTATCACGTTTTGCTTTGGATCTTTCATAATACTCTCAAATTCTAGGTAAAATGGTGTCTGATTTTTCAGAATTTACAGCCGTAATATTAAATTGTTTTAGGTAAATAAGTAGCTAACCTTAAATTAGTGTGGTGCTGACCTTTGTTCCTGTAAGCACCAATGGGAGATCTCCGGTGTAAATCTCTGTGGATCATTACATTAGTGCTCAGTGTGTTAGAGTTTAAGCCTTATTTGAATACATAATCTTCATACTTTATCAACAGGACAAGTTTTAAAATAAATTAATCCTCTCTGGATACTTAAATATATTCTAAAGGGCCCTGTTATGCTTGGTGCTTGTGAAGTTTTCCTCTTTTTTTGGGAATTATTGTTCAAAATCTGGGGGTTTTTATATTTTTTCCACTTGGACAAAATTGCCAGCTGTTTCAAATCCATAGAATGCTTTATCAGAACCTAAATATATAGCAAAAAAAAGCCCTGAAGTTGAAAACACTTTGTCCCTGCAAAATCAGGTTCTCAAATCTTTCATTAAAGGGCTGTAAAATATTAGGAAAAAATATTTTGCAGTGTTTAGTAGTATGTTGTTGATGTGTAAGTAATTTAAATGTTCAAGACATCATATGTCAGGCCTGGAATTCTCAGGGATGGGAAGAAAGAAAGGAAAGGAAAGAAAAATAAAGAAAGAGGTGATGTCAGAAGGTTTTGGTAAAAATTGAAAGGCAAGTTCCTTTTTTGTGTTCAGGCCCAGTTTTCAGGTTTCTTTTATAACCAGCTGGGCAGGGGTGATGCTGATCTGAAAGCACATTTCCTGGAATTTGAGGCCTTGAGAATAATGGAGTCTGTTTTGGTTTAAAACCCCTGAGCTGCCGATCCTGAGCAGAGATAAGGTCTAAAAAATAATGGAAGCAGAAACGAAGGTTTTCAGAGAAGCAGAAGAACCTGGTTCCTCTCCTTTTTGCAGCTGCTGTTGGAGCCTGGTTTAGTATTGTTTTTTTGTTTAGAACAAGATGAAGACGCCATGTTTCACGTTCTTCCTTCCTTAGGTCAGGCTCCAGTGGCATGGAAAATGATGGGTAAAGTTCAGGGACTGATTGCACTATTCATCAAGCCCCAAAATAAATATAGAAGCAAATATTGCAACATGCTTCTTACCATGCTAAAACATGACTTTAAAAAAATTAAATTTAAAACCAGAGAAGAGCAAAAAGTATGGTTCATAGCTGGACTTTGCAGCTGAAACACTACTTCCTAATGAATATAATCTTAAATTTAGGTTTGGTATATGTGTTGTAGTTGAGGAACAAGCATAATGCAAGTGGTACAACCTGTGGCATTGATTAATACCTGTGGTATTGATCATCTAGATAGATAGGATAGAATAGGTCTACCCTGGGGGTAGAAGGATTTTAATTTTTAATGCTCTTAAAGATAGGCCCTATGGAGTAATTGGTACTAAAATGTAGCATTTATTATTTAATTTTTAATTATTTCAATGAATTGTCAGGTTTTAATGGCTGAATATTGATATGATGGTATGGTAAACAGCACAGCTATACTTCCAGGTTATCCCAGGATTCTTTCCTAATTAACGAGCAGAAAATCTTTCTGAATTTTGGTTCAACTTGGTTAACTGATAGCAAAGATTGCATAGGCAACCTTTATCATGAATATCTGGGGCTTTGGAATGGTTTTCCCGGCTGGTACATTATGCACACAGGCACAAGTATCCGGTCAAGTAGAAATGAAAGAAAAATGTTTTGGCTCATTAGGTACTATTTGGGATTTTGGTTGTTTTTGAGAATCTGGTAGTGTTGGCCTTGTTGTCATTCTAGCACGCACTTGTGAAATCTGTATCACTTTTTTTGCTGGGGGTTGTGGTGCAGATGTGCCAAGCCTGAACTGTGCGTGGTGCAGCCTGGTTCTGTGCCCTCTGGCACTCAGTTGGAGCCGCCCACCCATCCGTCCACTGGACGTGCTGCTCCGTGGGGATGCCTGTCCCTGAGACAGGGACAGCTCTGTTGGTGGCAGTGCCACGTGCCTGGCACCACGTGCAGTCCTGCTGTCACCACCCAGTTTCTCCAGCCTGGGTGGTTGTCCCTGGCCTTTGCAAGGAGGCAGTCAAGGACTGAACTGGCTTCCGATGTGTCTGATGAGGGTAAATGGAGGCTGCAATTTTGTGGCGCAGTCTCTGCTCCTGTTAGGATGTCAATCAGGATTTTGAATAATCATCCTGATGCAGGAAGCCTTGAAAATGTCAACCTCCAGTCTGTGGTGGTGCTCGACACACCAACCACTGGATGGTTGATGGCTTCTCCTGGGGGTTGGGCTGTGTCCAGCCGGGCCTGCCCCACTCCAGCGGAGCTGCAGGGTCAGCACTCAGATTCTCTGCACGGAGATCAGTAGAAACCCTGAAGATCGCATCCTGGGCGAATATGAAGTTCATTACGTGTGAGTGGAAAAGGCCTCTCTGAGCAGAAATGCAGAGCAGTTTGTCGTCGTGGATTTTCTCCCCAGCAGCTTTTCCTGCTCGGTGACAGATGGGACACTGCGCCCCAGCCGCGCTGAAAGCTGCCCGTTCTCAGCACTGCTGTCCCATTTCTCTATTGGCACAACGCTAAATTTATCCAGAAAAGGCTCTTCCCTGTGCCTCCTCGCTGTCATTAGGAGAATATAAGGGATCCGTGCCTACCTTTCACATTACAGAAAGCTTCCAGTGTAACAACGCCTGTAAATCGTACAGTGTTTTTTTTTTCCCCTCTCCCCTCCCCTTTGACACAAACAGCCTTTCTTTGGCGCTGAAGCCCGGGGTTTGTTGGGCTGTAAATACTGGATAGAGGGGAGTTGTTCATTGTGCAGGGAGCCCGTGGCTCCGCAGCTGCATTCCAAGGACTTAGGGCGCAGGCAGCCATTGGCGGCGCGGCCGCCGCTGGATTTGGGATGGCAGCGGGCGGAGGTTGCGTAGCTCCGACCTCCGAGTGCCCTCGCAGGAAGTGGAAAGCGCCGGGAGCGAGCCGTGCCAGGGCTGGGTGCTTGCAGCACGCTCAAGATGGATGCCAAAATGGGTTAGTCCCTTTTTCCTGGTTTTCTCTGGTACACGTGAGCTCAACTCGCTCGTAGGTCTCGCTTTCAATTTCTCTTTCTTAAAAAGAAAAGAAAAGAAAAGAAAAAGACAGGGTTGCTTGATTCAAGGTTTTTTTAAAAAGAGGATTATCAGGTTAAATATATCGGACTGCTTGTTTTCGTCATCAAAACTCGATATGACTTGCTCAGTTTTAAGGTAAATATCTGAAAGGAAAAGACTAAAAAAATACACTGCCAAAGGTATCGCAGCTTTAAAAGCAAAATGTAACTGGATGAGTTGTGCATGTAAGGCACGGATGGTACAGGACTATTTTTAGACGTGCCAAGTGACAGTTCGTGCTTACCAAATGTAGGCAGCTGTTCTTGTTTTAGAATAGGTCTGCAAGACGTGCATTAATATTATTTATTTTTTTATACTTCGTATTGTATAAAATGCAGCTCAGAATGGTTTCCGTAAGGAAAAATGTTCCAGGGCTGTTGCTGAGAATTGGTTTGGGGTGTTTGTTTTTCTGGTTTTATTTTTAATCTGCTGTGAATATCTTGTGTGTAAGTTAAAGCCAGAAAGCTGCTTCTAGTAGTGCTTTTAATCTTTTCCTTTTGAAATAAATGCAAATAACTTGTTTCTGATCAATTGGAGAACACAAATCAGTGACTTCATGTGCTTTCTTGGACTGCAAAATTACAAAGCAGTTTTTCAGTGACTTAAACACTGAATTTCCTTTGAGGAATTTACAATGAAACCAGATCCGTATGTCATTAAGCC
Source organism: Melanocharis versteri (assembly GCA_013397845.1). Lineage (NCBI taxonomy): Eukaryota > Metazoa > Chordata > Aves > Passeriformes > Melanocharitidae > Melanocharis > Melanocharis versteri. The sequence goes on from VZTG01001081.1 coordinate 74,336, forward strand.
AAAGCTCGTTTGCTCGTTCTCCAAAAGGAGTGGAGATGGAATGAGGAAAAACGTTTTATGTGCAGCTTAACTCTGGTCCGGGAGCTCGTGGCGTGGGGGTTTTTCTTATTGATTAATGAGAACAAAAGACTTGATGGGTCGCTAAAGGCTATTTGGCTTTTGCTGTGTGCTTTAATTCCAGCAATGTACCTTTGTTTCTGGCATTTTGGAACTGTCATACAGATTAATTACTCTCTTTACATTCCTTATAACTGGTATAATGCATTAATGCATGGAATAAGTGATTTCCTGTGAAGCAGGAAGAACCCACAGCTTTAAAGCTGTGCAGAGAGGAGGGAGCAGCTCATTTACAGAAATTATGCTGTCTGCAGGCAGAGAGGAGCGGGGCTCGTACTGACTGTGTCACCTGATACAGGGGCAGCACTAAATTCGAGTGCATGGATGCTCAAATTGCAACATTTAAAAATAAACACAGTTTCAGTACTTGCAGCAAATGCTCCAAAAGAAATGGGGGTTTGTTTTCCAAAATGCCTTACATGATTTAAGAGCACAAAATCCACCGACTGGTTTTGGCAAGACTGGTTGTGAAGGTCTCACCCAGGTGTTGAGGCTCCTTGCAGCTCAGTTTAGGTTTACAGGTTACAAGGGTTCTTAGGTCAATCTTGCAATTTTGTTGATGTTTAACGCAAGGTGTGTGGAGACAATAATAGATTCTTTTGTGTCCGGAAGCAAAGAGAACCCAAAGAAAAAGTTAAATTTTGGGGTTGCAACCCACACAAAAGCAGATCTACAATGACTTTATTTTGTTTGTTTGATTTTTTACAAATATTAAGGAAGAGTTGTGTTGCTTGGAGCCTGAGCTGCAGTGGGAGGAGGAGTTTGGATTGGAGCTGCTGGGAGAGCAGGAGTGTTTCCTCCGGGCCATGCTGCTCTATCTCTGCCCCCATATGTTTGTGCAGTCACATGGTGGCAGCTCCAGGCCCTGATCTGGCTGGCTCCTGGCTTTCTGGGGTGGTTTTGGCACAGCAGAGGCAGCCAGGCTGGAAGAAAGGAGTGGGATGGATGGTGCTGGAAGTGGTGAGGCCATTCTTTCCACAGCACTTCTGGTCTGTGATAATTTGAAGGTATTGGTGCAGCTGTAACCTGGCTCTGTCTATGGGGCTGCAGGAAACTTCTGCTGAAATGTGAATTAAATTTTGGAGTAAGATACTTTGCATTATGGTGGGTTTAAGTTTCTGACCATGATTTTTGTCTTTCCTGCTCTGCAGTATAGTTTCCCTATGGGAATAACTGGAAAGAACTTCAGCTCTTGAAACTCTGGGAAAACACACCTCAGCCCCATGGGTCTGGGCATATTGTACCTACAAAAGGGTTACACAGACTTTGCCCTACAGAGGCTACCAAATGTTGAATGTTGGTGCATGACTGTGTTTTCATCCTGCAGGAAATAATAGACAAATTCTATTTTTTTAATGTTTTTACAGTCATCCAAAGAATCTGTTCCAAGCTGTGGTATACTGTTTTACAGTTAATTTTGGTGATGTTTGGGATGAGGCCAGATTACTAAATGTGCAATGCAATAGTAATAATGTTTCTATAATTTATCTTGAGCTCTGTATCTGGTAGGTTATTGCTATTAACAAACAAACAGATCTGCAGTGGGTGTGTTAAGATATTACCTATGCCTTGTGCAAGGGTGTGCTTTGCTCTGAATAGTGATGCTAAAAATGGCGTAATATTGTGTTCTCTAATGAGGGTCACTTAAGGAAAACTAAACTTGGTTTGCAAATGAAGTCTTCTGCATTGGAGCACAGTAGATTTAGCCTGGATTGACATTTCAGGGAGAGTATTCCCTCTTGATGGCTCAGTCTGTCACCCGTAATCAACATTATAAACTCCCATGGGTATGCTTTCATCAAAAGAAAACAAAATGAACTGTTAATGAGTCTTTGAGCAGTGCCTTTGCCTCTACCAGGCTTGGAAAGATATAATGGTTTAGAGATCTGTTGGTGTCTTGTCATCTGTCCTAACAGGGAATTGGAATTAATCTCCCCAGGGAGTGACCTCCACAAAATGCCTGACAATGAGAGGAAATGAAGCACAAACTGCTGTGGTTCTGGTGCAGAACAGAGCACAGTAGCTGAAGAGATGAATTCTGACATTGCTTAAGGGCAGCACTGTTTTAAAATTTGAACAATTGCATCTGGGGTAATCCTAATAGCCATAATCCCAATAATCTGAAATCCAGAGCAGAACCAATACTAAACAACCTATTTCTAGTTGTGATTTCAGCTCTGGTTTGATGAGGGTTTGCAAGTTCCACTCTGGTGACTCTCAGCAGTTGAGTGAATAATAAAAAATTACTGCCTTGATATGAATGCCAAAGGTGTCTTGTTCTAATTTCTTACCTCTTTTGAATTGTAGTTGTTGACCTCCTTTACTGGCGAGACATTAAGAAGACCGGGGTGGTGTTTGGAGCCAGCTTGTTCCTGCTGCTCTCATTAACAGTGTTCAGCATTGTGAGCGTCACAGCCTACATTGCCCTGGCCCTGCTCTCTGTCACCATCAGCTTTAGGATATACAAGGGAGTTATCCAGGCAATCCAGAAGTCCGATGAGGGCCACCCCTTCAGGTGAGATTTTTCTTTTAATTAAGCAAAATTGCATTGTTTTGGAGAGCAGCGGTGTTGGTGCTTCCAGAAGCAGTGGGTGACACGTGCTGGAAGATGTTGTGTAATAATGTAAATAGACTCTACACTGAAAAATGTGTTCCCCACTTTCAGATTTTCTCAGGATTCATACAGTAAGTACAGAAAATGGACTGAGGGCTTGATACAAGGGATGGAGAAAACAGAATAAATGTAGCAGGATTTAAACCATGACAAGGGGCTACTTTAATCTTTTTGAAACTTTTAAGAATGCCCTTAAAATGTGTGGTTTAGTGTGCAGCAGTACAGCTGTGCTCCCCACTTGCAAGGCTGCCCTGTCAGTGACAGGATCCAGGTACCCACTGCTGCAAAGCTGCCTCTTAAGAGAAATAAAACCTTATTAATCTGTTGGAGGGCGTGTAGGAGTGTGTGTTTCCTGTTTCCCTGCCAGCCCTGTCCCACTCTGCCCAGCCATGCTTCTCCCTGTTACTAATGAGTGAAGTAGCTCAGTCTCCCCTTGCAGCCTTCAGAAGGTCCTGTTTGCCCCTCTGTCTACAGGCCTCTTACTAGTTTTGTAGTATTCTCTTCTTCCCATCTCCTGTAAGGCAAACCAATATGTTTCTGTAGGTTTCCCTCCATTCCTCCCAGACCATGTGCAGTGGCTCCTTTTCCAGTGGAAGCCAGCAAGGGGGACAAAATTCTGGGGAAAAACACCCTCTCATTAGGGTGAATATTCCCTGTTGAAATCTTGTTTGTTTCTCATTATCCAAACAACAATTTCAAGTTTTTTCTTAGCAAGAGCAAGCAGAACTTGTTCTACTTGTGCTCTTTCTGCAGTTTATTTCTAAAACTACTGATATTCCTAAGTAGCTTCCAGACATTCTTGCCCAGCATACATGGTTGCTTATTTTTTTCTGTATAGCTTAGCTACAGGAGGGATATTTTTACTTGAAAAATCCTGAGAAGAGTTGGATTTTTGCAGCAGGTACTGAGTATCCTGTGGATGAGCTGGGAGTGGTGAGCAGATGGCAGCCAAGGGTGGATGGCAGAATGTAGCCTTGAAATGGCCACTTGCTGCAGTTACCATTTGAAGTATTTTCATTTGTCTTGGACTTGCCACAAGGTCACGTTTAGCTTTGCCTTAAATGACATACATGGGAGCATTGTGCTATTTTCTTATTAAAAGAACCCAAACAAAACCACCCCAAAGCAGAATCCCCCTAAACAAAAGATTAACAACTGTAGAATGAGCTCCCTGTTACAGATGTGCTGCATTGCTCCTTCTGTCTCCAGCATGCACATTAGATAATAATTTGTACTTCGTTTAAAGACTGCAAATTGCCATAGCCACTGCAACTACAGATAAAAGTGACAGTGGAGTGGAAAGGACATATAACCAGATAGGGGTTTATATCTGTAAGTAAAAGAACTTCTCTTACTAGCTGTAAGAATTTTTCCTAGCAAATGAGAAATTTAACTCATTTTGCTGTGCAATAGTGTGTTACAGCTTAATGGTGACACCACAAGGGCCTTCTAGGGGCAGAGATGGATATATTGCTTTTGTAGGATTTCTTTTCCTTGTCTTAGCCTGCCCACCTTTTTAGCCTGGTGCAGATGACTGAGTAAATAGCATTGAGGAAAAAATGGTTCGCTAAGAATAACTTAGGTCAGTTCTGTTCTGTGCTTTCAGCATTCCTCATGTGGTGAAGTTTGTTTCTCTATAACACAAAAAGGAGGTTCTGTTGATACTGTATCTAAGACACAGATCTTGTTTGCAGCATTGTTACAGTGAGCTTTCCTGCTGTCTCCTGCAGGGCTTACCTGGACTCGGATGTGGCCGTGTCGGAGGAGCTCATCCAGAAGTACAGCAATGTCGTGCTGGGCCACGTGAACGGCACCGTCCGGGAGCTGCGGCGCCTCTTCCTCGTCGATGACCTGGTGGATTCCCTCAAGGTGAGTTTGCCTCTGTGAGGACATTGCTGCTGACCTGGGTTAGCAAAGCCTGCTGGTCCTTGCAGAGTGAACAGTGGCTCTGGTTAGGTAAATAACGAGGTGTAGTTTGCCCGTGGAAGTGTTCGGCACAGGGCTGGATATCCAGTGCTGCCTGCACTGACAGGGGTAACTGTAAAGGACAACTTGATCTGCACATGGACAGAGCAGTAAAAGAAATGGAAAGCAGAAATAAGCTGTGGCTGCCTGCAGCTCCATGTTCCAACTCCTTGCTGGTGCCTCTCACAGCAGGAATCTTCTAAAAAAACAAGCCATGCTCCAGTCTGGGCATTGGGGGTGCGTCAGTGGTGTGTGTGTCCCTCTGTAAAACCTGGCTCTGGGCTAGATTGTCCCAGCCTGGTTTGGAGTTGGTTTTCTGTTTGTGGTTAATGCACAGCTCCCTGTCTCAAACAGGAGTTCTCGTTCTGCTTTCTGCTGGAATAGTGGGGACTGAGTGATGCCCTTAGGTTACTGGGAAGGTGGACACTTGTTCCAGCCCCTGGATTTGGAAATGAAAGCTGCTACTTTCCGTGATAGGAATTACTGAAATGGGGTTTGCAAAATACGCGGTGTGAGCAGTGCTGTTTGAGTACATCCATGTAAAATTTAATGGGATTTATTGAGGGTGGCAGAGTACAACTGACTGAAGAATAGTAATAAATTAAACAAAATGTAACCAAAAAAAAAAGAAAAAAACAACAAAACACACCAAAAAAGCCCTCCAAAAGAGAAGAATTGGCTGAAAACCCCTCAGTTTTGTTCTGGAAAACCCTTCAGTTTTGCTCTGGGAGAATTATATTCTCTCCTTTCAAGCTCTAATCGCCTTTCTTTGTTTTGGAAACTGGTGTTTCCTTTACCCAGTACAGTGTGTTGTCCACTTCTTTTTCAGTTTGCTTAATCTTCTTGAAAAAAACTTGCATTTATCGTGCAGTAAATCCCCTTACTTAGTGCTTTGTAAAGTCTTTTGAGTTGTTGTGGAGTTGGGGGAGGGGTTCCTTGTGAAATATGGGGAAAACCAGGAAGGCTGTCCAAGCCTTTGTTGTATTTGTGCAATAGAAATCTGCAGGCAGATCTCGGAATCTTACCCAGAGTTTGTAGATCCAGTTTCTCATTATGCTGCAAGTTAAACACAGTGCCAGAAAAGCTATGCCTGATGCCCTGCAATGCTCCTGCAGTGAGGCAGTTCCCTCTGGAAGCAAGAGAAGGTGTAAGGGGTCTCTGCTGTTCCTGGGACAGATCTCTTTTCTCAGGAGGGAGAGAGGAGGTGGAGTATTGGCCTGGGGATTGTGCAATGATCTCCCTGCTCCTAAAGGGCTCTGCAGGAAAAGGCTTTTTAGGAGCTGGTTGTGCATTCTTTTTCTGGTTGTTTCTTGAGATGTGATCAATAGCGCTGCTGCCTAAGTCCTGTTTGGATCTGATTATCGACAGCACAGAAAGACTCGGAATCATAGGGTCGCTGGTGTTTCTGATTAAGCCCTTTGTGATCTGTGCCTTGGTCTGAGCTGGGAGACTTCTCACACTTTTTGTGTAGAGATCCCAACCCCTTGCAGTGAAGAAGGAAGCAGTGAGCAGCCAGCTGCTGTTCCAGTGAACACTGGTCTAAAAACAAGGCCTTCTGGAGGAATTATGTTAGAAGCAGAATTAATTCCAGCCAGAATATCTTCAAGGCACTCTAATCACTTAAAATACTACAGTCCATAGGAAAGACGTGTTTATTCAGCTGAACTAATTCATTTCCCCTCTCTCCTTCTGACATTTAAACCGGTTTATGTAGGTTAATTAGTCTAATTTATGGTAGTTGGAAAAAACCCTTTATCAGAAACCAGTGAATGTCAGGACAGTTCACAAGCACAAGTTACTGATTTTGAAGAGTTTGTGCTCGAGGAGAACATTGGGATTCCAGGGTCTTATGTAATATAATGGCCCTGGTTAAAAAAATAAAAATATCTTGGCTTGTGTAGTTTAAACATCTTCACTATAGGAAACCACACGTTTGTGTATAATTCGAGTTACAGAGCTCTAATGTAGAAAATGTCTGCAGGTCAGTTTATTGTGCGTAATAGTTCTGACTGTAAAATCTGTCTTGTTAAGTATTTTTTCTTCTTTATTAAACAATGCTTCTGTCAGGGAAGTCTTAAAATGGACTCTAAATATTTATGCGGCACAAGGAGAAATTCCTCACAGCTCTTGAGGAGTAATTCCAGAGGAGCCCTTGCCAGAGCCCCAGGAGAAGCTGCGTTTTGTCTTGGTAAAGGCTGTGCTGGCACTGGGCACGGCTGCTCTTGCACTTGCTCAGCTGAGGCTTTGAGGAGCAGAGCTCTGTATTCTGAGCATTCTAGAGCAGAGAAGGCACATGGGGCACTTCTGAATTTGCCTGTTTTGGCTGGCAAAACTGGGTTCAGTCCATCAGCCACACAGGGCTTTCACTGATGTACACGTCCTTGGAAGGGTCAGGCCAAGCTTCGCTCCTGAGCTTCCCCTCATCCCGAGCAGGTGGGAGAGACAGTATCAGCTCTGGAAGTGGATCCTGGGCTGCCTTCTGCTTTTTTTTTTTTCCCCTTGTCTTAGAGCTTTATTTAGAGCTGCTTCAGGGAAGTTTTTTTGTGTTTTAAAGGTCTCTTAGGTGTGTTTCAGGTAAGCCTTGTTGTGTTTGTGAGGGTCTCTGGGTTTGCATAGTTTGTAAGGAAAAGAAAATAGAGCCCAGTAAGTTAATGTGGGGTCGAGATGGACTCCAGAATCAATAATCCTGGGAGAGCTGCCTGAAGTGTCAGAAGGGTGGAGAGAGAGGAGTTGTGAGATCAGGGTCCCTCTCCCACCCAGTACCATAAACGAAGGGGATTAAAACCTGCACATGCAGCAGTTTATGGTTCTACCTTGATGCCGCTCTGGACAGACTTTGGGTGGAGAAAAGCTTGTGGACTCAAATGTGAACTCCTGGATTTTGCTCTTTCTTGAGCCATAAATTCAGTGCTCACTAAATAGGATACTTCTGATAGTTGTTGGACTTCGGGACCGATTTGTGTCTTCTTACCCCTGTGCTTACATAAAGTCCTATTTTCTGCCCTGGGCAGAGTCATCAGCAGTGTTTCTGGCTGCTGAGCTGGCTAAGTGGTGCTGAGCTTCAGGAATTGTGTCCATGGGGAGCAGGTCATGGATCGCTGTTGGGATGCAGTGGAACCATTGTGAACCATCACCCACTCGGGGGCTCTTTGCCCAGTGCAAGTTGGTGCTTTCCTTCCTCTCTGGGGGATGTGCTGCACGGACAGGCTGCTCCAGCACGGAAATGTTTGCTCCATTAAAATGCCTGGTGCAAAGAGGTCAGCTCCAGGCTCACCCTGGCATTCCAGGGCAGAACTGGGCTGGGGTTTGAATCAATCATGAGGGAGTTTGGTGAAATCTGCTTTCTTTTCCTTGAGAAACCTGCCAGAATCCTTCAGTGGGAATGCAGCTTCTGGGAATGGTGCAGCCTCTCCGAGGGTTAACTCTGTGCCCCTCCCTGGTGCTGCTTTGTCACATCTCAAAAGTGCTGACAGATAAAGAACTGCATCACTTGCAGTTAATGCACCTGAATTTTGAACAGGATCAGTTGTGAGTGAAGCTCTTGAAATCAACTCAATTTCATCGCAGGGGTCATGGAATTAAACTTGTATTGATTGTCATGCCCTTATCTTGTTGCTGGCTGTTGATTTTGTTCAGTTTGGATATTTTACATCTTTTGATAAGTGGAAATTGGATGTTGGGATACATAAGTTCAGAGTACCTTGGCTGCAGGCCAGTTACCAGGATCCTGGCCCACACCCACAGTCCTGCACCATGCATTGTTTTCCCTGCCAGCACTTTGTACCCATCCTTCCCTTGGGTGCAGCTCCTGCTGCCGGGTGTGTTTCCACCTTGGGTTTTTCACTGCACCCAGGTCTGCTCTCCCTGGTGCCAGTGCCAGCCTTCCATGGTGTCTGTCCATGGTTCTGCTGGAAAACAGCCCCATGTGCTAAGCTGACCAAGGGCTGGGGGTTTCTGCTTCTTTAGCAAGGAATAAACACTGGGAAAGCTGCTGTTCCTGGCTGCTGCTCAGCCCTGCAACTCTAGAAGAAAGCGGCTGATTTTCCTTGGGAGGAATCCTACCCCGAAATAGAGCTGGCAGCCCTCGGCCCCCTCCCACTGCTATAGGTCAGAGGTGTGCCTGGGACACTCCACCTGGCACTAAGTGTGGGCAGACCTTTGTGTGGAGCTGGGAAAAGTGGAGCCTGTGTCCCACTGGGAGCAGGACAAGTGCTGTCAGCAGGGAGGGGGAATGGGGCTGGGATAGGGAGCCAGCAATGATGACAGTGTGGGGCTTTAGGGATGTCTTTGCTTCTGAGCTTGGCTCTGACCTGGAGCCAGCTTCCATGTTAGGGCACTGTTGACTCCTCTCTTTTCCTAAACATTTTAATATCCAAAGTGCCTTTGGGTTTTTTGAAGGAGAAAAGGTAAATCAGGCCCACCCTACCCCATTACCTTCCAGACAGGCTTTTCCTGATGTGACAGAGCCTCTGCCTTGTCTGGTCAGAGCATAGCTGGGTGTGTGGGTGGACACTCGGGGGGCAGCAGGACCACCACACACACAAGTGACCTCCTTTCTCTCTGGCTCTCATGCACCAGCCCTTTGGCCTCTCCTAGCCTGGCCTGTCCCCTCTCTGGAGGATGGGAGGTAGGAACTGTTTGCCTATCATTCCTCACCATGGAATTGGCAGAGCCTTGGGAAGGCACAGGGCAGTGTTTGGTCACTGCTGCCTCGGGCTGAATTCAGCCCCGTGACCTGGAGGCAGGGGCCCACATATCCCATTACTGAATCCTTCAGCCATCTCATCACCCAGCTCTGGTTACAGGAGGTGTACAAGGGTGAAGTGCACTTTGGGGCTGTTTCATTTGTTATTTGTGTTTACAGCAAGCTGTGGGGTGTCCTGGTCACAGACTGCGTGCTGACGGGCTCTTTTTCCCTTGCAGTTCGCAGTGTTGATGTGGGTTTTCACTTATGTTGGTGCCTTGTTCAATGGTCTGACATTACTGATCCTGGGTAAGTGAATTGCGTTACACACCTGGCACACAAAATTACCCTGGGGAAGCAGAGGGGCCTGGTCAACACTGGGAGGCTGAGCCTGTAGCCTTGAGGTGCACTTTTAGGTCCTTTTTTTTTGATAACAAAATGGAACAGGTCATTTGAGTTGTGTTGTTGAATTCCTTGAGGTTGCTGATTTCCAGACATTACACTGTTTATAGGCAGGTTTCTTGTGCTTGTCCCTGCCAGGACAAGCCTGCCCTGAATGTCATTGCTTTGCTGGGACTTTGGAGGAGGTGCAGGATCTGTCCCACTGCAGGATTTAATTTCTTGTATCTCAGAGCAGGCTGGCTTCATGTGTCAGAACCAACTGATGCCTGAGCAGCCTTTGAGAAGAATTTGCATAACCCACAGTGAAAAAGTGACCTGTGACCAGACTTACAGTACTGTTGCTGAGACCTGGAGAACAGCCCAGGCTCTCCTTAATAGGGATTATTGAATTTACTGGCCAACAGTTGGTGCATGGGGCTTTTAGTTATTCCTTTTTCTTGTACCTTTTTGCAAGACATCTCAAGGTGTGGAAACCAGTCTTTGTTCTGTCTGAACAGCATCCCTGTTGTCAATATTTATACATTTGATGTGCTCTTTTCCAGCTTTGATTTCGCTCTTCAGTGTTCCTGTTATTTATGAGAGACATCAGGTGAGTGTTTAAAAGAATTCATTAAATGTTTCATAAAATCAGCTCAATTGAAGCGAAATTGGAAACAAATAATTAATTAATTTCAGTCTTCCGAAATATTTAAAGCCTTTAAAAATAGGCCTTTACCCAGGAGCCAGGGAGCGCTAGTTCAGTTTGAAGTTCAGACTGTGCGTGCTTTCCCTTTTCCTTCTTGGTGGAAGTGGAAGAGGTTTCCCCAGCAAACAGCTCTGGAAAAGGCCTGATGAGCTTGGAGGCCTTTTCTGTTGGTCCAGCTTTAGTCAGGACTGGAGCAGCACTGGGCATGGTGTGTTTATACTGCTGTACCTTTTGGAGTTGATATTCAGGATTGGTTTCCCAAAGCTCTGTGGAATTTGTAGCCCTGGCAAAAACAGAAGGTGGGAACTGCTTGGCCCAGTCCAGTGCTGCTCTTGTGGAGAGACTCCCATGTAAACGGAGGAGGGAGGAAGGAGCCAAAGTGAAATGCTTCTGATTAAATTATGGCCAGGGCTGTCTTGGGCAGGTCATTGCACAGGAGGGGGGAGCCAGCTCTGGCTTAGCCGTTCGTCTCCCCTTTCAGCAGCAAGGCTGCCGTGGGGCTGGGACTGGGGGGAGGCAGGAGCAGATGGCAGAGCCTCATGGGCTCCTGTCTGGGCTCCTCCTCCACCGGGAAAGGGAGCCCTGGAGCCCCAAGGCAGGAGCATGGACAGTGTGTGGGGCTTAGCCCGAGCTGCTCAATCCTCTGGCCGGGCTGCAGCCTAAGCTGGTTACCCTGCCCAGCCCAGCTAAGCAGCTTTGCTGCTCTGTGGGGCCCAGAGGGGGCCCGGCCCTGCACCCGCACTGGGGCCTGATGGACCAGGGAGAAGCCAGGGATTGATTCCTTTGGGGCTTTGCCCACTGTGCCCTCTGGTGGGTGCATTCCTGGAGTTCTGGCATTACACTGGGAAATACCTCTGGCTGAGCTCCCATTTCCCCCCAAGTTCAGTGGGACTCTGCCAGGCTGCAAAGGGGGAGCTGGGCTGTAACTTCTGTCTGCTTCAATTCCAGGCCCAAATCGACCATTACCTGGGACTCGTGAACAAGAATGTCAAAGATGCCATGGCAAAGTGAGTTGGCTTGGGTTTATTCATTTCCCTTTGGACTGATGACAGTTCCTGGCACATGTGACACTCCTGTCTAGGACTAAGTGCTCTTCCATGTGCCAGGCCAGGGAGGGAAAGGGTCTCTAACTCTGGACTGGTTAGGAAATGAGCCCTTTTATTGCTATGCTGTATTGAAATGAGCCTATATTATTTCTAATAGAAATCTGTGTATTTCAACCCATTGGTGACACCTGAGCCCCTCAGCAGGTGCAACTGAGGGGGCAATGAGGAATTCAGCAGTTTCATTGGGCTCTGAGTATAAAGCTGTGTTGTGAGGGTTCTTGTCACATGTTGATGTTTCTAAGACTCTGTTTAACCTTCTTTTTTGTCTGTTACTCAAACTTACTTTTGTCTGTTTCCTTCTTGCAGGATCCAAGCAAAGATCCCGGGGTTGAAGCGCAAAACTGAATAAAAAAAGCCTGAAGCAATGTATCAATAGGAAGTTCATCTTTTAAGGGGGAAAAATACTCATTGATTTACACGGGGAGGGTCAGGGAATAGCAAGCCCCTTGACATTGCAGTGCAATTTCACAGATCTTTATTTTTTAGCAACGCAGTGTTTGAGGAAAAATAACTGTTTTGACTGCCATGTGTTTCATCATCTTAAGTATTGTAAGCTGCTATGTATGGATCTAAAACTAATCATCTTTCCTTATCCTGTGTGCAGCACTGGCTAATACAAAAACGACTGAGACAGCTGTACATTTGCTTCTTCAGAGGTAGTTCCTGCTGCGTTCCGGAGGTGTAGAGCAGGTGGGGCAGAGGAGAACACTTCCCAGTTTGTGCACTGTGTATGGTCTGTGTAGATTGATGCAGATTTTCTAAAATGAGATGTTTTAGAAGAATATACCAGTTTAGCAAGTTTTGAAAAATCTTGCCTTTTTGGTATGAGTATAGCTGTATTGTGATTTTATTGTTTTATCAATTGCCAATATCTATATATATGTGTTTCACAAAGCTTAGATCTTTCAGCTGCTCCACAGTGCTTTGTACTTCAGAGAACTGACTGAGGCCTGGACGAGCTCCAGAGCACACAAGCTTGAGAAACTAAAAAGTCTCTGTAAACACTGGCATCTGTTGGAAACAACAAAAGAGAAATGAACAAAGAACCTCCACATAGAGTAAAAGGAAATTACAGCATACACTTTGTTGCACAAACGTACAGTAGTTGATTCTGAGCAAATAATTCTCCAGCTCTCAGACTCTGATAATCTGTGGACCGAGTATCTAATGCTGCAAATGTTGTTTGGAAACTTAAAGCCCTGTCCTGTTATGCAAGAAATGATAAGTGAAAATTTATACACTTGCAGTTTGAGCTGTACTGAACTAAGTCTGTGGAATGCATTGTGAAATGTAAAAAAAAAAACCCAACAAAAAAGCAAAAAAAAAAAAACCCAACCACCAATCCCAAAACCCCAAGTATCAATAAAGCTTATAGACATAAAATAATACCGGTATTTGGCTTTCTTGAGGCAAGTTTAATATATTTGTGTTTATTTGAAGTCCATTGTGATAAACATCCATTGTCCATGGTGGTGGCAGTAGTGTCTGAGTAGCGTTTGTCACGGTCCCTTTTCTCTCTCTGCAGTGTGAAGGAGTTGCTCAGGGCCAGCTCCAGTGTCCCAGGGAGCTCCAGAGGGTATCGGGTTCTTGGCTTTTTGAGACAGGAGTGGTTGTTGCCATTTTCAAGTTTGAAGGAAACAAGTCCCAATCTTTCCAGGTCAACATGTTGACTCTGATTTAAGACCTGGACATTGAAAACTTGTGTACAAATTTATTTGATATGCAGATTTTAAATGAATGGCATCTTGACCATTGAAAAATATAAATTCATGCATTAATATTTCAGTTTACAGTAAAGTACAACATTACTTCTGAGCATTTAATACAGGAAGCCAGACCATAGAAACATACAAACTGTAAGTAAGTGTTTTCCTGACAGACACTATTGCTTGAAGATATTTCTCATATCACTGTTGATTAATTCATTCTGCCACGCAACTGGTTTTATTTGGGATACAATCAATGTGGAAGGAAGGCAAACATGAGTGGTTACAACATAGGCAGAGGTGCTCACTGCTGGCACCACCTGACAGAACAGGATTTGATCCCGAAGGTTTCTTTAAAAAAAAGACTGCATAGGGACTCATACTGTGTATCTGACAAACTGCTCTGCTGTATAGTCATATAAGGCATTAATAAATTCAATTGTAAAAAAAAGGTGATTCTTTGAGGTTGCTGAAGCACTTTGTGTGTTAAACAGACAGGAATCCACTCCTTTAATGGGATGTTTTTGCTACTTTTCTATGCAGTGGGCAGCAGAAACGGACTGGCAGGAAGGTACCAGAGTTCAAAATCCTATTGTCCTGAACTGGGACTAAAGCACTATTGCTTTTCAGAGACTAAATGTAAGTCTAAATGTTTAACTTTGGCCTTTATTTCTTTTAATTAAGAAAGGTAATTTCAAAATATGGATGTTGTTCCATGCCCAGAATCTTAAATATAGATTTTGACAGTGCCCGTATTTGCTATTCCTTTCTACACTTTCTCCAATCCCACTGTCCCTTGAGTTTTTGGTTTTGGCAAAATGCTCTAACAAATAGTGAAGGGCTTGAGTTGCCTTTTGGGAATATGTCTGTGATTCCACTTCACCATGGAGACAGCTCTCCTTTGATCTCAGCTGTCCCCCAGGCCAGGACAAGGGGCTCTGTGGGGTGAGACAGAAGCAGGGATGGGGAGAGGAGCCCAGAGCCAGCCAGGATGAGCTTTTCCCAAAAAAAAGCTGCATTTCCTGGTACCAGGGATTTATGTTCTGCTTACAAGCAGCATGGACTGGCTGGAGGACGCACAGCCCTGCTATAGCGACATTCCAGGGATTCCTTTGGAGGCTTCCAGAACAGGAAAGGAGGCTTTCCCACCAGACCGAGATTCTGGCTGGCCACTGCCTGTAGGAGTGTAAAGCACATTTTCCCAGAAATGGGGAGCATGCAGGAACAGCTTGGGGAATGACTCCCTCAATCTTGGTGTTAAAATGTCTTGAACCAAGTCTGTCCAACCCCTCTCCTCTCACTGCTGGAGTTCAGCTTGCACTGCTGGCTGCAGGAGCAGCTGCCCAGGAGCTGGAATGACATCACTTTGGCCTTCTGACAGCACAGAGCTGCTCGCTGTCGGAAACAGTGGGGAATTCACTTGTGAAGGTGTTAAAAACCCAAAGCAGAAAACAGGGATAATGTAAATACCCAGCTGGAAAAGGTGAGAATGGTTTAGCCCTCCTCTGGGTGAGAGTCATAGCACCGTGTGTGGAAAGCAGGTGGGGGGAGGCAAGGCTGCAGCCCAAACTACTAGAAAATTATTCCAAGGCACTTCATGGATAGAAAATTCTGCCAAATATATATATTTAAAAATAAAATGGACTTAAAAAAAAAGGATACTTTGCTCCTTTCAATTAATGAAAGCTGAAGGGTGACCTCCCCCCTCCCCAGCCTGCTTGTTAAATGCTCCCAGCTTTACTGAGTGCACCAAATTGGAGTTTTAAGCAGGTGTGGTTAAAACCCACCCACTTTTTGAACTTTGTTCAAGCCACAAATTTGGAAATTAAAGGGCCCAGCATTTTGTCAGCGTTTTCTCCCTTTTCAGACATGGTTTGAACAACACAGTATTAGGCAAAAGCAGCTTTGTGAGTGAACTGTTCATCCCTTTGGGATCCCCAGGTTACCCTTCAAACCTCAGCTTCCTTCACAAGGGCGTCAGGCTTTCCAACGCCAGCTCCCCTTGCCTCTCAGTAAGTTGGGATGAGTGATCTGGAGATGTCAGCCTGCAGCAGGGCTGGGATTCCTGCAGCCGGAGGGGCATTCCCGGCTCTCCCAGCCGCGCCAGCACAGCAGCAGCCAGAGGCTCCTCAGAGGCAGCGCCACACGAACACACTGTGGAGACAGGAGGGAGAGCAGGGATCAGCCTTCGGCACAGCCCAGTGAGACAGGAGTGGAAAATAAGCACGTTGGGTGTGTGAAGTACAGACTCTGGGTGTGGGTGAATGTGAAATACACTCTGTGCACACTGTTGCTCTGTGTGTGTATATGCAGTGTGTATACACTGCATGTCTCCAATCTGTGCAATGTGAGCACTGTGTGTACTGCCTGTGTGTGCCTTGTGTGCACAGTTTGTGTCTCTGTGTGTCGTGTGTCTGTATCTGTGTCTCACACACACCAGTCGTGTGTGCTGCGTGTCTGTATCTGTGTCTCTGTGCGTGTGCACTGTGTTCCGTGTGTCTGAGGGTATCTTTGTCCGTGCGTCTGTGTGCCTGGGTGTGTGCACTCTGTGCATGAGCACTGTGTATCCATGGCTGCTGGGTGTGCAGTGTGTGTGCACACTGTTTGCGTCTGTGCACTGTGCATGTGCAGTGCGTGTGTGTATGGTGTCTGTCTGTGTGCACCAGTGTGGCCGTGTCCCTTTCCGTGTGTGTGTGTGTCTGGCTCTCTGTGTGTCTGTCTGTCCTTTCTGTCTCCATCTGTCTGTCATGGTCTCTGTCCCTGTGTGTGTTGTTCCTCCTGTGCCCCACCCCGGTGCCAGCCCCACTCACCTGCAGTCGTCCCCTCCGGTGCTCACCACGAACTTGTCGTCGTGCGAGAAGCGGATGTTGGTGACGTGCGCCGAGTGCCCGAAGTACCGCTTGTGTTTGGCCTGTGGGACAGGACAGCAGCTCAGGGTTGACACCAGGCAAAGCTCTGTGCCCACAGCCATCCTGACCCCGAGGCCTTTTGGCTGCCTGGGAGCTGCCTGTAGATGGACCGTGCTGTGTGGATGCCGTAGGAGCTGCCCGGGGGACAGCCTGAGCAGTCTGGATGCTGTAGGAGCTTCCCGGGGATGGACCATGCTGGTTGGGTGCTGCAACACTGAGTGCTGAGGGGTTTGGGAGAAGCAAAAGCTGCTCAGGTAAAAATAAAACAGGCACTTACAAATTTCTCTGTGCATGGGAAGTCAAACAGCTTCACCAGCCCGAAGTCATCTCCCGTGACTATGTTCAGGCCAGCGTGCGTCACACAGGCACAGTTGACATCTGCTTTATCTGCATTTCGTGGCCAGATCCCAATGACTTCGTCTCCAAGAATGCTGTTCCAAAATCAAGGTAAATAAAATGCATTAGACCATAAGACTTGCTGCTGCTCTCCCACAGAGTGCAGAGCCAAGACAGGTCAGTAATAAAAAATTGCTGCATTTAAATTGTTCCCTCCAAATGGCTGTCCCCTCTAAATGGTTGCCCTGAGCTCATCATGGAGACCATCACACTAATACATCATCTTTGTGTGATTCTTAAGCAATCTCTATCCATTAATCCTTAGGTTTATTTCCCATGAAACCACTGGCATCATTCTACACCAGCACCTTGTGCAGCTCTGGTCTCCATGAGCCTCCCGCTGGGATTTCTGCACTGTTCCCTCAGCCATGAGTTCTTGAGTGAGGGAATGCTTGTCTGGATGTCGACTCATTCTCAGAAATAGGTGTTCGGCCCCTGGCTTCAGTTCTCTGTAACCATTTACCCACAGAGTCACTGCCAGAGGCCTCTGCCCCCTCCCAGCAGCTGCCAAGAGTCCTCAGAAATGGGGAATTTGGGGCAGACTTTTATGCCAGCAGAGCAATCAGAGTAGGAGGATTCTCATTTACCTTCTCCTAGCCCTGCCAGGTTCTCACCCACTGTCAGCTCTGCCTTTGGCCTGTCCCACTTCTCACAGGAAAAGCACAGCCACAATTCTGCAACGGTGGGGGCAGATTCCTGTGTTCATCCACATCAGGAAGTACGTTTTAGTGGCACTCAGAACTCCTTAATACAATCAGTGCATGTTTCCAGGCCTTCCACGCTGCCGGTGTTTGCTGATGTGGGACGAGGCAGCCTGGGGTGGCCCAGAGCCATGTGAGGGGCCCGGGACAAGTGGCAACAAGCCAGTGTGGCTCTGTGACAGCCCCTGGTGTAATTACCACAGCACTAATTACTACAGATGCCAAACAGCCACAGCTGTGTGTAAAACCCCAAGGGTGTCAGAGCCCAGAGGATGCAGAGCCTGGGTGCACTTGCAGGTTTGCCAGGCCCTGGGGACATCTCAGCATTCACACACTCAAACCTGTCACCTGATCCCAGGTCTGGCCTCTGGCCCCACGCTCTCCTTGGGTGTTACCTGGTCCACGTGGCCCAGGTGATTTTCTCTATGATTGCAGGGTCTGTGATTTGCTTTCCCAGTGGCACCTCGTGAACTTGACGCTTGTAGGCACCTGTGGATACCTGAAAGTGGGAAAGGAAAAACCTGGAAACTCTGCTATAAATACATTATTTTCTTTAAGATTTCCAGCAGTTTCACCAGGTTTTATCAGGAATTAAACATCTAGCATAACGTTTCTCTTTCTTCCTCATTAGTTGGCATTCATCATGTGCCATATAAAGGAATAATAACGTTACAGGATGATGATGGAAGGAGATGTTCACATGCAGAGCTGACAGATTTTCTTTCACTTCTATATTTTATCTTAACCCAATTGTACTAAATCAGAAACACTTCTGAAGGAAACCTCACAAATTAACCCAGGTCTCACACACATCCCAGACTCAGGGAGGAAGAGAACTGCATCATATGGTTATAATCCACAATTTCTTTTTCATTGACCTGGGATAACGCTTTGCCCTTAGCACAGCTCGTGCCTCCATCTCGTTAGGGCAGCACAATAGATCCAAGTACTCCAGGGGCTGTCCCAGACATACCTGGATGTACCTGCTGTCTGCAGAGAAGTCCATCTGTATGACAAAACTGGCAATGTCCTTGCAGTAGCCGATTCGGTTTAGGGTTGTGCCTTGAGTGAGATCATAAAAATCCACAGTATGTTCTTGTGAGCCCACTGCCAAAAACCTGTTATCTGGGCTGATCCTAGACAATAAAACATGGAGTGGGGATGTCACTGGCTGTTTTGGTGCAACATTTGCTTTGGCTTCTCCTGCTAACAGTAACTTTTTTTACTGGAAAACACAAAAAACCTTCTATCAACAGCAAGACTGAACCCAAACCAAAAAGTGATGCTTAAGAGAAGAGGAAGACTGAGGATATCTCTGACAGAGAACAGGGTGAGATGGGATATTAGGAAGGAATTGTTCCCTGTGAGGGTGATGAGACCCTGGCACAGGTTGCCCAGAGAAGCTGTGGCAGTCCCATCCCTGGAAGTGTCCAAGGCCAGGTTGGATGGTGCTTGGAGCAACCTGGGATAGTGGAAGGTGTCTGTGTCCATGGCAGGGGGTGGGACTGGATGGGCTTTAAGGTCCCTTCCAACCCAGACCATTCCATGACTCTATTCTATACTGTTTATAGTTAATTGATGTTAATATTGCACTCACATAAAGCCACAGCGCAGTGTGCAGAGTGACACTAATCCTCTGGGAGTCAGCAACAGGAACTATAATTTGGATAATTAATTCCCATAATCACAGCTGTGCAGTGTGGCTGTAACTGAATTCATGCACCACCACAACGCCCTTCACCAGCTCGCACAGGCTTCACCAAACACGGACTTACAAAACCTCTGCAAATCCACTTGGCACTCAATGGCCGTTTCCTCGAGCCAGGGCTGCGTATTTTGAGCACTTCCTACCTGATGTCCTGAATTGCAGACTTCCTGTCCCGCTTCTTGCCCCAGACCTTGAGGCTGTTGACCAGCAGGACGACGAACTCTCCGTTCCTCATGCCGATGGCCACCATCTCGCCGTCGGGGCTGTACGCGGCGCAGCGCGCGGGGTGCCCCAGGCTCACCTTGTTCACCAGCTTCTGCGGGGACACACGCAACAGGCTCACACCTCCCCAGCACACGGAAAGCTTCCAAACACAAAGTATGAAACTCGCTTAATTAAAAACAAATCCTATCTTGTTTCCCTCTAAACATAAACCTGAAATGTCACACCGAGACTTGCATCCCACCAGGCATATGTTGCTGAGCAGACTTCAAAATAGAGATGTGATTCAGATGGGGGTTCCTGTTTGCATTATTTTGTAGGCTGACATCCATTTTCACACCAGAAAAAGGACTATTTAGCAGAAAGAACTGAAAAATCTACTTCCTAATTTGTTTCAAAGGTGACTTTGACATCTTCAACAACTGCTGATTGGCACAGAGTGTTCCCATTTCATTGGGTATCCTAGAAAGCGCCTGCATTTTCACCTAGCTGGTTGTATTCATAATATATTAATTTTCCTCATTAAAAATTATTCCTGTTAGCCCAGGTAACAAGCTTTTGAACAGGTTTATGCTGGCCAAAATGAGCAGAAACCTTTTTGGTGTTTTTTTAAAACATTTTATTTTTTGTTTTTAAAAATGGTTGTTGCTAGTCAATTTGACTTGGAAAAATCCCTGAGGCAACACGCTGAGTTCCAAAGGAAGGCTCCGAAGAGGAGGGAGCCGTGCCTGCCAGGAAGGCAGAATGACAGGCAGGGGCCGTGTGTGTGACAGCACAATCTGTGTCACCCAGACCGGCAGTGTGGAATTAAAACGCTTCCTTGATCCCCCAGCCTGCAGATTGAGATCAAAATAAGCAATGCCCAACAAGAGGCACTCCATGGGCAGGAGTGCTGGTGAATGCCTGCATTCCTCTGGGAGTGCTGGCTGTGGGACAGCCCAGCACCTCTCCCGCACCAAGGATTCGGCTTTGCACTCACAGCAAGGAAAGAACTGGGGTCAAACAGGACCAGACCCTGCTCAGGACAGAGGCAAAAACCTGCTCTCATTCCAGGGCTGCTCAAAGGCACAGCTGGAAAAATGGATGCTTGGATCAAATGTTCATTTTTAATCACACAATTTTACGTTCATGATACTCACTTTGTCTGACAGGTCCCAGATCCTGGCTGTTCCGTCGTTGCTTGCAGAAATAAATATGTCTTTGGAGGGGTGAGTTGCCAAGCCCCAGATTTCCCCTTCCATGTGACAGTCAATTAACAAGTTTGAAGCAGCGTTTTTTTCTCCTACTTCAAGGATTTCTCCATCTTTTGTTCCCACTAAGATTTTCCCCTATTTGTAGCCAAAGAAAAGGAGTGGAGAGAGGGTGGTCAGTGTAACAGTAACTGCCATGGTTTACCACCAGAGCTTCCTTGGCAAATACTTCGAAAAAGCATAAACAGATTAAGTTTGGAATTGGTTAATGGCTACTTGATTGGAAATACTAAACAACATTCCTGTAGTGTTGTTGTCAAGGAATGTGTCAGATTCCTGGGCAAAGTGAAATAGAGGCCATCCCTGGAGCACTCGGCTGGACAGGTCCCATCCTGTGCAGCATCACTGCTCCTTTCTCATTTACAATTTAAACACGTGCAAGAGTGACTGCAGCAAGTTAAATTACTCCATTATTTCGGCTGTGTTCCACTTTACCAAAGCTCAAGGTCCCTCAGTAACTCCCAGTGGGGGTTTTGTGACTGAAGAACAGACAGAAGCTCAGGGAAGCAGCTGAGCTGTGCCCTCTCCCCCAAGGAACGGCCGCTCCTCACCTTGCCCCTGCACACGGAGCGCACGCACTCGATGAGCTGCCCGGTCTCCAGCTGGAAGGCTCGGCACCGCTTCATCTCCTGGTCCCACAGCTTCACTGCTCCCCCCTCCTTCGTGCTGCAAAGGAGGCCTGGTGTTATCTGGAGGGGTCCTTTACACATGGGAATCCCACCAGTGTTTTTCTGCTTAAATCACAAAACATACATTGACCCACCCTCCACTCTATTTCAAGACACCTCGTTATGGTGCAGTGAAAAGTAAATAATAAAAAATTAAATGCTTTCACATTTCATGTTTTAAGCAGCACCATAATTTGTACAAACCAAACTGTTCTCTTTTCACATATCTCAAATCTGTTTCTTGGCAAATATGTTACTTGTGGTAATCCCAAGACCTGCAGCACCTCCACTGGGAGTGGCTGTCTGTAGTTTGACAGAACTAACAAATGAAGAGAATTCCACTTATGGCAGGAGCTCAGGCAACAACGTGTTTGGATCAATCCCTAAGAGGTTCAGAGTATCCCTGGTGCATGACATGTGCCACTGTGACCCTCCACTGTCCTCCTTTAGTCCTTCACTTACTGAGCCACCTGGGCAGGTTACGCAAAATTGAGAGTGAAACTGCTACAGTAGAGAAACTATTTAACTCTGGGTGCTGGATAAATAATTGAAACAAAAAGCACACAAGAGAGACAGAAGTGGGGCACTTCAGGAAGATTCTGTGTCTTACGGCCTCTCCTTCCCTCCGGTAACAATGAGCCCGTCCCGCAGAGTCGTGTACATGGTGAACACGGGTCCTGTGTGAGCCTTGGCCACCAGCCTGACCAGGAAATGATCCTTCCACACGTAGACATCTCCATTTATGGCACCAGTGAACGTGAGGTTATTCTGCAACAGACAGCAGCAACCTCTGATACAACAGACACCTCAGCATTTTTGTTCAGCTTCAAGTAAAATTCTTTAAATTAAATGTAAAAGTCCTTAAGACCCACACTGGATTGTCACCGTTGGTGGTATCACTGGCATGTGTCGTACCATTAAGAGAAAAAATGATACACAAAATAACAGATCACAGTTTCAGTTAAACGGATAAATAACCAGCAAAGTGAAAAAAAAAAAAAAGCCAGGGCAGTAGGTGTGCACAGAAGATAATTGAAGACATTCACCCAACTGTGCTCAGGAAATTTAGGGAAGGATTTCAGGGTGCACAGGTTTTAAATCCACATTTCACTAACAAGCACTGGGTTGGATTTCAGCCAAGAAAACTGACCCTTGCAGGTTTAATACAAATGTAACCTAAAATCCTGTAGCAGGTAATTTGAACTCACTGCTCCAAAGGCAACAGAGAGCATGGTTTGCATTTTGGCATCTTCCATGGAACCAATGACTCCTTTCTTGTAGAGCAAAGCGCTGCCAGCCAAGGTCCAGAACTTCATGTGTTTGACCCCCACGGACACGAACTGAGTGTCAGAGTCCGGGCGGAACTCCACAACGAAGATCCTCTCCAGGTGTCCTCCCCTGCTGGCAACTTTAGCCCCTGGTTTAATGAGGAAAGGAGAAAAATAAAGCTGAATTTACCTGAGAAATTAAGCTCTGATACGATTTTATCAAATAAATTGAGCTGGTATTGGATTAGAGATGTGTGTCCCAGATGCTGGAAGCTGCAAATCCCAACACTATTTAGTGTATCAAACATCTTAATGCAACCCCCAAAGTCCCTGGTTATTCCACTGCTTCCCACAGATTTAGGAAATGCAGATTTAAGGTCATAGCACAATCTGTCTCCTGGGTCAGTGAAATAACACAGAAATGTTGGGTATCATCTGGTGAAAAATGCACAGGGACACACTAATGAGCTGAGACACTTTTCCTCTCCCCTCCACCATTTCCAAAGACACTTTTTTCCCGGAAATTACTTCCCAAAGGCCTACCTCCATCATAGTATTTCAAACGTTTCAGGAAAAAAAAGGAATAATTTTCCTTAATTTCATGTAATTTTACTTTAAGCACCATTCTTCCCTTAATTTTCACTTACAACAGGTGTTTAAAACTTGTCTTTGTGTTCGTATTTTCTAGCCCTTTACCATCTCCTTTAACTGATTTTGGGGCTTAGGGAGCTGGGATACTCAGAGCAGGGACACAAATCTAGTCCAAAGACTTGAAAGGCAAAGCAAATCATTGTGCACAGCTGTGTTAGGCTGAAGGGACACGATTTCCCCCTGGTTTTTACCTTCTTGCCACCTCCACACGGTGATGGTGTGCTCAGGGTCGACTCCCACTGACACCAGCAGTTTGCCAGTGGCACTGAAGTTCACGTAATTGACCCCTTTGGTGTGGAAGCAGCGCAGCATGGAAAGGGTTTGCTTGCTCATGGCATCCCATATGTGGATTGTGGGGGTTGTACCTGTGGGCAGAGAGAGGCATTAAAAGAGAATTAATTCTAGAAACCTCAGTGCAAACCAGGCATTTTTCAAGAACATTTAACCTGAACAGACATTGTTTGGGGGGTTGGATTTGTTTGAAAATTAGCACTACTGGAAAACAAAAAGAAATCAAAATAGCTTGCAAAACACAGGGGGGGACCATTGTAGTCCATGAAGTCAGACAAGTTCTAAAAGAACAACATAACATTCATGAAGAGCCTCATGCAAAAGAAATTGCCTGCAGATGTTTCACTTGTATCCATGGTTCACACAGATACAACGAGGCAACATGGAACTCGTACAGCACTCCGCTAAATTCACAAACAAATCAGCCTTACCTGGGAATTCTGTCATGTCACCTGCATTGTGAGAGCAATGGCAAATGAGGAAGCACCAAGGGAAAACAATAGGTGAAATAAGTCATGTGTCTCGTGCTGAAGTGCCAGCATCAGCACCAGAAGGAAAACAAAATTAAAAACTTGGAAATGGATATGGATTAAATCAACAAAACAAATAAGCAGGAATATTGTTGAACTTTTTTGGGTATACTGGCTTTTATACACAAATATTGCAACAATATTTAGTACTGTTAAGTTTTTAAAATGGTATCTAAAAGAAATGTTAAAGGCATGCAAGTTTTAAAAATTATTAAATTCAAAGGTGAAGTGAATCTGTAGTTACACAAAGTATCAACCAAACTTAGAAGCACTGATCTCCTGGAGCCTAGGAAAAGGGTCTTCAGCCTTTTCCATGTCACAGAAATCAGCATTTTGCGCAGCTCTGGCACCACGTGCAGGTTTGGGAGCTCCCTCCACATTCCGGCTGAAGTGATGGTGCTCAGTACAGGCAGCAGAGGGTTTGTGTCTGTCACTGTGCTCATCACTACCATTCCCTGCCCCTGCTGAGCGACTCCTGTCCTCAGGTAATGGATTCCATTCTCCTTCCGAAATGGGCTGAGGAGATGCTCTGACCCCCTTCTCATAAAGTTAATTATTCCAGCTTTAAGCTGAGAGGCAGCAGATCCTTCTCAGGGCTTGGGACAACTCTTCCTGCATTCCCCATGCAATGTCTACTCCTGCAGAAAGTCTCACGGAATCTAGCAGGACTCTCCACGAAAATAATAAACACACAAACACATATGGATTCTCAACTGTCCCCTGGTATGTGTCCTAACTTCTGCTGAGATCTCACTCTGTGTCTGGCCTTTTCTGTACAGCTTCTGTATTCCTGCAGAGAAAATGATGCTCAGTGTATTCTCACTGCTAAACAGTGCCTTGGACACAGGAAGGAAAGAAGGAATTCTATAAATTAGATTACTGAGATGATTAGGCAGTTTATCAAAGCTTGCCTTCTGAAATATGATTACACTACAATTAACTCTAAAATCCAATCACTCACAATCAGAAACGGAACTGAAACCGTAAGAAAACCCTGGAGCTTGATTACTTCTTCAAAATCAAATGAAAAGTAGAATTCCCCCACAGAAAAGCCCCAAACAAATCAGTGCCCAGATAACTGTGAGTAAAGCTTTGCTGCGGGGTCACGTACCGATCTGGCTGGTGGCCACCACGTTCTTGTACTTGGGGTGCTGGTTCACCGTCAGGCACAGGATGTCGTCAGTGTGCTCCAGGTAGAAGCTCTGGCTACCTAAAGACATCCAAACAGGATTTTAGTCACCACAGCCCCGAGGCAAGAGCCACCACAGAAGCACAGACTGTTTGGGCAGCTTGTTACAACTCTGCAGGGGATGAGGGGCCACTAGGGCTGCCCACGGCTGCTCTGCTCTCATTCCCAGGCGCCATTCCCAAATGCCCTATGGACACAACCATCAACACACAGAGGTGGATACAAAAGCAATATTTGGGAAGTTATCTATATATCCACGGAATCAGCCCAAGCATCAGCCCACAGCCACCAAAACTGCAAGAAATACCAAAACTGCCAATGCAAAGCCCAGGTTTCCCAGTGAAATCCCAGTGAATTGAGGCAGTGGGAAGCGAAGTGGAGGCAAAGCCCTCCCAAGGGAACAGGCCCAGAAAGGACAGATGGGGCCATCCTTGTTTCCCAGACCGTAGGTCAGAGGCTGCCCTAGGACTGGAGTCCCCAGAGGCCACCAGATCCAACAGCTTTTCCCCCTGTGCCCCTCCTTGGCAGCAGAGCTGCTGAGTGCACAGCTGCGACCATTTGGGAAAAAATCAAGTCAAAATTCCTTTAACTCCTCTTTTTTCCTGACAGGCATGAAGGATACAGAGATGCTGGTGCCACAACATAGGGCCAGATACATTTTTGGTGTTTTTTCTCCTTGACATTATCCAAAAGGCAGGGAATATTTTTACCCCTTCCAAAGAGCAACTTGCTCAGGCTGCATTGCACCAGAACGTGCCCTTCCCTGGAGCATGGCTTTGCTAAAACAACTCAAAATGAAATGATGAATGTTACAGCTCCTCACATTTTTGGGGGTACTGGTCAATTCCCCAGCCAGGCTCTCTCCCCCTGGGAGAGAAAGCCATTCCCATGCCTTCAGCCACAGGATGAGAATCTGTCAGTGACACACCAGCCACCTACAGTAGGTTTGTGTTATTGATCAAGATGCAAAATGTAGGAAAGTTATGGGAAAATTAAAAAGTTCAGACTTTTAATCAAAAATATTTTCCTTATAAAGCAATTTTAACTCCAAGTATTGTCTCAAGTGGAATTACCAGTAGAGAGGTTTTGGACAATGCCTGCTGCAGCTGTGTGGAAAATAATGTCAGCACCATCATTCAGGTAATGGAGGTTGTTGCGACAGTCAAATCCTCTGTATCCAAACACATGGTCTAAAGCCAGCTCCTGGTCCGGGAAAATAAAGAGAATAAGAGTGAAATGAAAGAAGAAACAAGGAGATTTCAGAGTCTGGATCATTTAAGAACAATTCTAAATTACACAAGTACAAATATCTTGTAGAGGCGACAGAATTCTGCTCATTTATTGGGGCATAACATTATCAGAGGCTGTGAACAACCTATAATTGGTCAACTAAAGCACTGCACTTATATCATTTTCTTATTTAATAATTCAGAGGACTGTAATTGTTCTGGTTCTGTAGATTTCCATTCCAAACAGATACAATTCACAGAACAGGTTTGATTTTATTACTCTTCCCATCACAGTTTAATATTTATACAGGGTATCAGATATTTTAAAGAAGATATCTGCAGAATTTTCAAAAATCATTCTCATAAACTACCAAACCTCCACAGGCCAAATTCTGATCTTGAAGTCCTTAAAGGAAGCCAGGGCAGGCTATAAGTAACTCTGTAATTAAGACATTAATCAGAGGTGTAATTGCAGCTTAACGAGCAAGTGCCAAGGATATTTCCTCCAGGAACCCAGAATAGTTAATGGATTGTTGTTAGAGCTGCCTTGGAGCCCAACTTAATGACTGTCCCAAACACAATCACAGCTCGCTGGGAACAATCCCAATTAGCCACAGACCAAGTGTTGCAACTTGTCCACACAGGTCACAGAATATTCCTTGTTCTGCATATTATGTGAGAATCGAAACAAGTTGTCGGGGAGAAAGGGAAGTTCCAAAGTCAACGAGCAAATTCCACCATTCAAAACCCTGCACAGGATTTTTCCTGGGCCAAAGTGCTGGTTCTGGCTGGATTTCCCTTGGGATTGAGCAGCGAGCATGGGAATGCACACACTCTGTGACTGGACCTGCACTTCACCGAGACACAAAACAGGGGTGGATTTCACCCAGCACATGTTACTTTTAAAGAAACTATAAAGATACTAATCCTGACCTCAACCAGTTTCTTTTTTTTGTTGATGTTGTTCTTTTGCAGTTTCTCAGGCTGAGGAGCAGCTCTGCTCACAGGTGGCCTGAAAAGAACATTTTAAAAAAGGAGACAATCAATATGTTTGAAAGTAAAATACAACCTTCAAAACCACAGCATGTGAGAGCAGCAAATGGACAGTTGCCCTTTTACGAGCTTTTTCAGAGTTGTACAATGAACCGATTAAAATCCTACACTTTTTGACAGAAAGAGCAGAAACACTGATGTAGACTTTGCAGATGAGCAGCAGAACAAGCAACCTTACACCATTCAAAAGACCCCAAAACATAATGATTTGAATCCACGGAAAAATTCCTCAATATGAAATGCTGGTAAATTGGTGCTTTCAGAAATGACCTGAAGTCATTTCCGCAGCTGGCAGTTGACCTCTGCCCGGCCTTGCTTCTTTTGAGAAACCCCATCCCAAAACCTTGACATGGCTTCAACAAAATCTTCTCAAAATCATATTAAAGATAAAATGGTTGCATTCAAATGCACAAATCATTCATCCAAGGGTATTTGGGAGACTAAGGCCAGCAAAGCTTTTTTTATATAATTACAGTTGCTAAAAGTAACTAAAGTGACAAATGCAGAACCCAGGCTGAGGCAAAATCTGATGTGTGCAAATGGTCTATAAGGCCAGATAACCTCTGCTGCTGCTATTGATCCTGCTGGGAAAAGAAGGACAGAGCTAAGGGGACCACTGGGAAAGCATTCCCAGAGCTTTTGAATCCAGAAAAACGTGACGTTACTATTACATTCCATACGCTGTGAAATTTGTTCCTGTCCTGAGACTGTAACTACCAGTAATTCCCATTTTGCAAAAAATTAATTGGAGAAGAATGAAATCCCTGTTGTGTACAGGGAGCTGCTTTTTCTGGAGCCGGATTTTTCATGGAAGGTATTAAAGGCATGGCAGACAGAGCACAGTGGGGACTGAGCCCCGTGGGAATGAGCAGCAGGATAACCTGAGCTCTGAGACAGAGCAAAGCTGAGGTAACCAATGTAACCCATGTCCCAGGCACAGCAAGGACCAACAAGCACATCAGCAGGTGACCCCGCGACACGAAGAGAGTGAAAGAGTTACCTTGATCCCCTTGTAAGCAGCAAATAAAGCCAAGCAAGAAACTTAATAGAGTTTAGGTGTCACTTCTGAGCATGAGACTCATGCACAAGCACTTTCAGAGCGCAACAGTCATTCCTTGGGCACAACGTGTGCTATCCAAGCATGCCAGCAAGAACTAAGAACTAAAACAGAAACCGAAGAGTGCACAGACCCAGAAACATCACACTCGGCATCCCTGGGCAGACTCGGAGCTAAAGATCCTACGGGATGGAGGGGAAAGGGAAGCTACATCCAATCCAAGCTTCCTGCACACTTTGCACTGGAGCAGAACTGGATTCCACGGTTGGTTTATTTTCAGCACCCTGACAGGGAGGGAACTGGTAGGAAGTTGACAGTCTCCTAAGCACTGCTGAGATTGCACACAATGGATGATTGTTCTCTATCCCAGTTCAGCAGCAATTTAGCCCACAATTGCTGTGGGGAGGCCAAGACACTCCCAGGACAGCCTGTCCTGCCTTGTCCTCAGGGAACAAGTACCTTTATTTCCTCGGAAAGCGGTCACTCGAGTCCCCTGGGGTGACCCTGGGTGGAGTGGGACCGAGCAGCGGTGCATTGGCAGGGAAGGGGCAGGGGAAGTTGTTACAAAACTTAATTGTCCTACAAAATAAATTCACTATTTCATTTCAGCCCAGATTTATGAGGGCCTCTGAATTGGCACTTTAAAAAATAATTGTTTTCTTGGATGCTTTTTTCTGTTTTAGTGTTATTTCAAACTGGATCATTTCCACATTTCTTTATATAGGAATATCAAAGTTTATGACAAGAGCAAGCCAAAATACTTCATGAAAGCACGAGAACACTACCACTGTGACATGCTTGATAGTCACTAGATTGTAAGCATGAGGCTTAATTTGGAGACACACACACAGATACTTTTATAGATACCTATTCGCAGCACACACAAACACAGACGTTGTGTGCATTCATATATACATAGCCATGTATATATACACACGTGTGCATTCACTGCCTCACCACCATCTTAATAAAACAAACAGAAAGCAGCACATTTGAAACATTTTAAGAAGTCATTTCACTTTTAACAAGCCTGTGACTACACCTAGTTCGTTTTGATACAGAAGATGACACTGCCAAGACACGAAATTCGCACTGTAGCAAATGACATCCTTTTGCCCTGTTGGACCTGTGCAATCTGCATGGTACATCCCCAGCAATCCAGGCCTCTGCTGGGCTCCCCATCAGTACTTACTTGACAATTCCCTGCCTCCAAAGGAAAGCAAGTTAAAACATAACACAAGCATTAACGGTTTCTTTGCAGCAATTTAAAACAAACGTGCTTAGATTGCGTTATGGGATGAAGGAGCTCCGGGAAAGATAAGACACAATCAGACATTAGAGGGCTTCAGTTCTTTGGGTACTGTGAATACAGCAGAGATTTTGCTACTCGTGGCAGTCTCGAGGATGCTCTCACACGAGGACACGCCGTTGTCAGTCAGGGCTAGAAGTCCGGATCCAAACTGACAAAACCTCAGCACCACCTTCATGCAGAAATGTGAAAAGGTGTGAGTGAACCCTCCAGCCACGAGTGGGGAGGAGCCCACATCGGGAGTGGGGTGAACAGGCAGCACCAGGATGGGTAACAGCAGGTGGACACAACAAGAGCTGGGCTGGGGGAAGAAGGAATGGGGTTTTAAAAGAGTGAGGCACCTGGAGGGAGGAAAGAGATGTGACCTTAGAGAACAGGGCCAAACTATGGGGGGAAAAAAGCTAGATTTGTTTAGATGGAAAATAAAGGAGAGAAAAGGCAGATCAAAAACTGTTACGATAAATTCAATGGGAGGGGGATATAACCAACTCCTGTTTCCAGGGCACAGGCCACAATTGCTGTCTGGTTGGAGATGCTATCTGCAGCTGGAATAATTTGGGGAGAACACAAACATTCTGCTCCAAGGCCAATGGGAACAGCGTGGGAACTCCAGAAAGCGTCACATGAAAGCAGCCAACAAGGTCTGGAGCAGGGACAGACGGACAGCAGCATTCTGCCACCCAGAAGATGATGAGCTGAGCCAGTAGGAATGGGAAGGGGAAAGGCTTCGAGCCCATAAGGGAGACTGACACGGATTTACATGGCTGCAAACTGGAGAGGGAACACACTTGGATCTACACAAACACGAGCAGGACTGCTCCTGAGAAGAGAAAGCGAGGCTCAAGGAGAGGTAGGGTGGTAGGGTTGGGTTGGGCAACAGAACAAAAATCCAACATTTAAAAAATATACTGTTCATTTCAGAAAAAATGCAAAAGTGGCTTTTAAAAGCGCCCTTCACCCGTGACAAGAGGGGACTCCCAAGTGTCCCCCGACTGCTGCAAAACTCCTTGAACTTTTTTTAATCCCTTCCTAGAGAAGGGATTAAAAGATTCTGTAAATTCTAAACCCTTGGATTTTCCCATCCCAACATACACAGGTGTTTTACATACAACTTTTCCTGGTGTTACTTTTTCTTAACTCTTTGTAGCTATCATAAGACAACCAAAAGAATAGGATTCAATATGAAAATACCGTATTCTCAAATACAGCAGATCAAAGCAAAGCTCAAACAGAACTAGAGAGAAACATCAGTGGTAAATTATTTTTTTAAAGCACTGAAAAAGCCTTACATGGTTACAATATTTATACCTTCACATGTATGCTGACACACAGTTTAAAATTTAAAAAAAAAAAAAAAATCAAAAAGTATTGCAGGACATATGGTGGGGCCAGCTGCTGTTACAGCCTGCCAGGGCAGCTGGTCACTGCATTCCCAGCTCATTCCAGCTCAAGGTCCAGTGAAACAAACACGACAGCAACTAGCAAGGAGGGCAATCACTGGAATGAAACCTGAGGGCTTTTGTCCTGAACACCTTGGGAAGTTGTTCCCTAAACAGTTCCTGTACCAGCTGCACCAGGACCTGCTGTCCCTCACACCCTGGACACTCTGGATATGCCATCCCTCACACTCCAGACTCTAAGGACACACTCTCCCTCACACACTGGAGGAACAGAGTCTTTTCCACTTGTTTTGTTATTCCCTGCATAAGCTCTAGCATGTTTTGAAGCTGTCTTGTGTAAATAAAAACACTGAACCAATCTTATATGGCAGATCCTCCCTCTGCATGACAAAACACGAGAAACACAGCTTTTTGCATCAGCCCTGGACTTCCTCCCACACAACAGCCCTCAGAAAAGCTGAATATTCCACATCACCCTCAGTGCAAAGACCACTCAGGTTCAGAGAGAGAAATGCTGGGAACACGTGGCAATGCTGGCATCCCTCAGTTCCACCCCCCGAATGTCACACAAACTGAGAAGACCTTTGGGCCAGCTCCATGCTGACCTGTGGGAGCAGTGAGATTGACTTTGAGTTCAGCTGCTTGGCAGGGACTGACAAAGACCAGTCACAATGTGTACAAGCCTTGGGGACAACTGGGATGAAACCAGCAGGCTGTCAAATGCATTTAGGGTGCATTAACTTGACATAGTGAGAATGTAAAAGAGAATATTCCAAAGGATGCTCCTCATTCTCAAAGAGTGGCTTTCTGCCGGAATAAGCCCAAAGTTATTTTCTCCACCCTAAGGATGTGTTTTTCCAGATGCATTTTGAATAGTCCCCACCTACACATAAATACAACACAGATTCACACTCAAAGCTTTTGCACTGCACCCACAGACGTGTGCGTGTAAAGGTGCAGGAACCAAGGCTGTAACCATATGTCTTATAATTCACTTCATGGTGCAAAGGCTTGTGGGGGCTATTTTGAAAGCTTACATAAATCAGCTCACGTTGTTTTAAAGAAATCAATAATCTAAAGAGTAACATTTGAAGAGAGAAAATCCAACTTCTTTAACTTTTCATCTTTATCGGGACATATGATTACGCATGAGGCAAACACCACGATGGAGACCAGGCTCTGAGGTGGGTAATTCATGGAGAGTGAGACGAGCCAGGATGCCAAGAAAACAGAAAACCAGACAAACATGCTAATGCTGCTTTTTGTTTTCTACACATTCCACCTGCTTTGAAGGAGTTCCCATCACCAAGGTTCACGTGGAGCCATGCAAATTGAGCTAAAGGAGAGCTGCGGACGCAGGGGGTGTGTTAGGGGTTAGTAGGAGGCCAAATGCAAACAGGTCTTTGCCTTTGGGATTAGTAACATAAATACAGTCATCAGCAAGCTCGTGTTACTTCTCATCATAGCAATTCTCAGTTAAAATGGTCCCAGTTCAGAAACTGGCCCTTTTCCAAAACAGCACAATTCCTCTGTGACACACAGCAGAGCTTACAATTGTCCTGGATTGTCTGGGACAGTCCCATCAGTGGCCAGGGGGTCCCGAGGAGTGGGAGCGCCACGCTGGGAGCTCCCACCCCGCGAGACTGGTCCTGCAGCCCCTCTCGAGGGCACCCTGCTCCTGACCACGGGCACAGCAAGGGGTGCCAGCCAGAGGGGCAGAAAGGGAGAGAAGGGTCAGGGTGGGTAGGAGAGGAGGGAAGACATGGAAAGGGAGAAGAAGAAAAACAACAAGGTTGGGGAGAGGAGAGAGAAACAACAATTGATTAATGATCTTAACCAAACACACCAATACGACTGCAAGACATTTTAGAACTGACCCTCAGCCTCAGCTCTCCTGTCACTTTGCCATCCTAAAGCTGTAGCTGCTGATGGAGACAGGAAATGTTGGATCCCCCCACAAATACCAGCCCATGATTTGATTCAAATCCCGCAAGTAAAATCTATCATGTAACTTCTACGTTCTTCCAAGATATTTGCAGAATCATGATTACTTTAATTATGTTTGAGTTGGACAGGAAAAATAAATTTCATAAAGCGCTCTCATTTTCTTTTCTAAGGGAAAACTTTATTATTACTCCTAAGTTTGTGCCAATCATCGTACCATTCAGCTCCCAACCCTACACTTGCAATCTTCTCAGGAGTCCCATCGCAGTTCCCGAGATCAAACTCCTCCTGAATTGAACAATTACTGGTTCATTCTAGAGAAATAATGTATCTGGAGGTTTTCAGATTCACCACTCTCTATTAGAGAAGTACAGAGTCCTGCAAGATTATTCCAGCAAACAGAAAGATTTAACAGATGGACCTGTCTCACAGGTGCCACATGGCACCTTTGAAGCCTGTTTGATTACATAAGCTGGAAAATAACTTCAGCAACAGTTTACCTTCTAAATATTACTATTAAAAGAAAAAAGCCCAGTGAGCTCCAAGTCGCTGCCCCAAGGAGCAGCTCAGAGCAGCAGCCCCAGCTATTCCTACTTCTTGCTTAAACCAGTAACTCGCTTTTTCTCTCTTTTTTTCCTTTCCTTAATTTAAACTTACTTAATTCTGAATTTCTTCTCACTACATCTTCACAATTTTTCCTTTCTCAGAGCCACAATGAAAATACAGCAAGGGGGACACTTCCAAGACCCTTATTGCAAGTTGCAGTGAAGTGGGCCAGCATTTTTCCAGGCCTTGTGATTAACTCACAGTTTCTGTCCTAAACAGCCTTCCAGCTTGTCCCACAGTTTTCAACATGTGGACAGTAAGTTACAGTAAGTTACCA
This sequence comes from Melanocharis versteri, assembly GCA_013397845.1. NCBI lineage: Eukaryota > Metazoa > Chordata > Aves > Passeriformes > Melanocharitidae > Melanocharis > Melanocharis versteri. Next base: position 108,273 of record VZTG01001081.1, read on the forward strand.
ATGCCAGAGTATTCAGTGCACAAAAGCCATTAAGTGCACAATCACTGCGGTCTTCAGACAGGCATATGGCACAATCACAAAGGGAAAGATTCGGAATATTTCCTCCAGAAAATCTTCCTCCTCAAAAACCTACCAGGTTTCCCCACATACCTTCCTGAAAGAGAACGGAACACATCCTCTGGGTTCCCTCCTTCAAACCTGGAGGGGCTGGGAGAGCTACTTCAGCTGTGCCTTTGGCAGAAAATCTAAAGCTTTGGGAGCTGCCTTCAAGATTCCTTGTTGCCTCTTCACTCAGCCCTGTGCACAGAGGTTTCAAGACTCCACAGCCTCAAGACCTGCTGACTTGGGCCCTAGATTTTCCTGAACATTTAGGATTTCCCTGAACATTTAGGATTTCCCTCAACACAGACAGCTAAGTACTTGCAGACTTTCCATTTCACCTGGATTGATCGACTGTCACTTCGGACCCTTGGAGCTGCAAAGAAAAGTCAGCCCAGGGATTTCAGAAGTTTGTCATGGGCAAACCCTTTTCCAGCTGCTACATTCTTTTGTGTTCTCAGAAAAGATGGACTCTGGCACAGCTATGAACTTCCCTCATATTTCAAATGTCTTCTGAGAGAAGTCAGCTTTAGCCTGAGGCACTCACAACTGAGAATGCCATGGTTCTGCAGGAATTGTGCACATACTGTCCCACTGTGACCAGAAATTGCAGTTTCGCAGCAGCCAGCACATTAATCCCATCTTACTGCACCCAACCCCCGGCACCTTTCACAGCTTAAGGCCCTATCCAAGCACAATACCCTCAGAAAGCACAGTTTTGCTGACATTTCACCACGAAGTTGCTGCTTCTGATTATTTCACTATAAATTCTCACTATTTATATTAATCCCTTGAAGAAAGGGATGTGAATTTATCTTTGCCTAACAAGTGACATATGAAAAATGTGGGATTTGTTGTCAGATTTATCAAAACAGCAAATTCCAAACACCAAATGTGTGATTGTACTGAAGCATCTGTAATTTAAAAAGGACATCAAAATGTGTACAAGAGCTGTGACTCTCAAGCAGAATAGTTAGGAAGGACAGAGACAAGGGTTTCTTTTTAACCTACTTTAAAATGAAGTACAAAACTGTTGATAACACAGAGACAGTAAGGAGGAAGACAGGGGAATGTTAAGACCTTGCTTTTTACTCTCCTCAGTCCAGAGCTTGGAAATATAACATGGGATAGGTTATTCTCTTGGGATACCATTCTCATGTGCAGCCACTGTGAAGGGACTATTCTGGAAGTGAGGGGCAACCTCACTGCAGAGGAGGTGGCCCCCCATTTCACCAGCCACCAAAAGAGTGAGAGGTGTGGAAACACTGGAGCAGCTTCCAGCTTCCCCAGGGCTTTGTGGTGCTGGATAGACACGGCCTGTTCTCCCTGGGAGGGGCTGAGGAGGGGACACATCCAGAGCCCGTGGCATCATGCAGCACAGACATGGTGCAGAGAAGGGAAGCTTCCCAGGGACCTGGAGGGTGATTTTCACTCCCAGACTGGAAATGGTGCTGAAAAGCTGAACAAGACACTGATGCTCTTGGCTCAAATTGTTGGTAATTCATAAGTACAAGACATTTTTAAGCCCAGCTTAATCTGTCAATTAAACTCACTCTAGAGTTGCTTTTGCACCATCAAAGCAGAATAAAACAGCTGGCAGGCACAAGGGTTTCTGGTGTGAAATATCTGGCCATTGTGTACCACTGGCCCTTATTATCCCTGTAACAATTTAGCAATTCACCCAAATAAAATAATATTTTTCCCTTTTTAAACTCATTTTACAAACATTTATGTTTATCAGATGCTACACTATGCCTTTTTGTAGAAAAATAGAGGAATAAACTCTTTATTTGAGGAAAAGAGATATTCTTAAAAGAAAGGGAAAAGAAAAGGTTATGGTAGAACATTTTATTGTAAAAATCACTGATCCTCCTCCTCCACAGTATTGTTAAAACATTGTGATGAAAAAAATGGGTGCAACATTTTTCTTCTTATTGTTCATACCCCACATTTCACACCCAATTCTCCTATTTTGCACATTTACTGAGCAAAAATGATTAATTACTTTCTGTCCAAGATGTTCAGCACTGCGTTATTTGAGAGCTTTAAAGACATAAACTTATTTTTCCAAGGCCTGCATGGGATTGGAAAGGATTATTAACTCCATTTTGTCTCTTGCAATAACAGAACAACTAAGCTGAAATTCTTTCCGTGGGTTAACCCAGAGCAGTCCTTGCTGTCAGTGCCCAGTGGGGGGTAACAGCAAGGAAACTCCTGATAAAAAGAATGATCACTTCCAAGAAAATATTCTATCAAAAGAGACAGAATGGATTCCTAGCTGAGTCACCAGCTGGATTCCCAGGTAGGGATTTACTGCACCAGATTTTGAGGGGGAATGTACTTCACTGGTTATAGATGCTCCTGTTGTGTCCCAGTCAGAGTTTACCACCCTGTCCTTTAGGTCTGTGTTTCACTGGACTCATCCTCTGTTCTTAGCTCTTACCTCTTTTCTTTGCTGTCCTCTCCAACACTGTTCCCCTCCCAGCTAATTTTTTTTAGAATATTTCAGCCTAAGGCCACCATGTGTGCCATGGGAAATGCCAGCTTTAACAGTGACAACCCAACACAATTACAAGTGACTAAAATCCTTCAATAAAAGCACCACCCAAAGCCGTAACTACAAAATATTCACAGGCTTACCACTATCACAAGTGCTCTGCTGTAGACACACAGTAGTTAGGAGAGAATATAAACGCTCATATGAACAGCAGAAGAGAACACAACACTCACAGATGAGTCATAGACATGTATTTTTCTCCATTACATTAATATGTTGTACTCTGTGAACACCATTTTAAATGTTATCTGGTGAATTTAAAAATTCCTATCTTATTTCTAAGGACTAATGTTAGTTGAATGAAAAGAGATGCAAAAGAGCAAAACGTACACCAGGAAGCAGTTAGCCTTTGTGGGACATACCTCTCTTCCACTGAAACTTCCTTCAGCTGCTGGTGGGGTTTTGTGCCTTCCATTTCTCGGATGCTCACTGCATAGATCTTAGTGGTGTAGTCAATTGCTTTTTCTCTTGCGACATCACTATCATACCCTTAGAAAAAATAAAACATAGAATAAAACAAACTATCCTTGTTTCATAGTGGGAGAGGAGAGAACAGGAAGATCTGCACCAATAAAAGGAAGGAAACAAATCCTACCAAGCTCTCCTTACACTAAAATTTAGCACATCAAACCTTCAAGTTAAATGCCCACATGAATCTCTGATTCAGGCAAGGGAGACTGAATTAAATCCACTTTACCTCCATCCTCTTCTGCATCTGTGTCTGACTCTTCACTGTCCACCAGCTTGCTCTCCTGAATGCCCAGGAACTCCCTGGTCCAGATCATGAGCGCGGTGTCGGCGCCGCCGACGGTGAGGAGCACGGAGTCGTTGTGCAGCCACTGCACGTTGGTCACCTGGGCACTGTGCCCCACGTACTTCTTGAACTTGGCATGTTGGCCCTGCACAACAGAGAATCCCCCAGCTGGCAGCCTGACACCCCAGGACCAGGGTCTTCCTTCCTTTCCCCTCCAATCACAGAAATAAACACACTTCTTACCTTCACTGGGTAGGAAAAGAGCTTCACAAACCCAAAATCATCTCCCGTGGCCAAGAGGGTTCTGTCCTTTGTGAGACTGGCTGCATTGACCACGGTGACATCGCTGTGCATGGGCCAGATTCCCTCACAGGTGGGACCAAGCACACATGTCCAGGTGTCCCATTCAATCTTCTCTATCTGCAAGCAAAATTCCCCCAAAAGAAGGCTTCTTACTTCAAACACACCAAGTACACACTAGTCTCATGTGTATAGCTTTCTATGTTTGACAGCAATTTTTATTTTATTTTTTTTAGTTCTTAAGAAACTGTGCTGGCTCCAGCTTGTTAATACAAACTGGGTTTGTTCATCAAAAGGCTTAACACTTTAAACGTTCCCATTTTTCCAAGGCAGAGCACGATTTGGATACAAATCTCCCTGAAGGTTTTCCGAAGTGCTAAACACTGGCAATTTTGTAGCAGAATTACAGGTCACAAATAATCAGCTTCATGGAAAAGGCAGGTCCTGCTGTTTGAAGGTGGTTTACAGCCTGTATGCAACTGGTTACACAGAAAACAGGTGACTTTGAGAAGGGGATTATGGCTGCTAATAAATAAACAAGAACAAATTCAGAGATACAAGCAGAAACCTGCACATTCTGCCATTTACGAATGGTAGGAAAGACACTATGGAATTACTAAATAATTCTAATTCTAACCATTGTAAATATAGCATTATAAAAGAAAAAAATACACCATTTGAAGACAATTCTTAAGATTAACTTTCACAGTAAAAATAATCCAGGACACATAATTCATACCTCAGCAATTCTTATAATATGTCTTTTCCCCCTCGGTGCTTCAAAAAATAGTTGTTCTTTGGCACCAGAATTGACTTGCAATAACTTTCCTGGATACAAAAGGAGAGTTTATTAACAATCTTATTATCACTATTAAGAACTTTCTTTTGATTGAGTGAAGAGATTTCTGTGGGTAAATTAAGAAATTATCATCCAGAGAGTTATTCATAGCAGAAGTAACACAGATACTTAGAATCACTCTTGTAAGGGTCCTATACTCTGATTTAATGAATAAGTAATATTTTAAATACCATCCAATATCCTCAAGAAGTTGCTGTCTTGCAGCATATCAGTTTCTGCTGATAGGGAATATTTTGCTTGTGTTTCATCATCACACTAATGGAAGTCAAAAATAAATGTGTGTGCTATTAATTTTCCTAGTAATTTTACAGGGCAGCTTTGCCAAAAGTGGAACCGCCTGTCTCTCCTGCACTGCCCCTCTGGCAAAGTCAGCTCCACTCCAAGCTGTGCTGGGATGGGAAGTTTGCTGTGCCCGTGGAGGTGTCAGTGGCTCACACCATGGCTTGGAACTGGCACACAGCAGGGACAGGGCTCAGGCATGCAGGTGGTCCCACACGGATCACATCCTCTCTGGGAAGGCTCACTGGCATGAGCTCATTATGGATCCTGTTGGACTTAATTAGCTGGGACAGTAAGGCTCTAGCTTCTTGCAGGGATTGCCATGCAGAGCTCAGCAAGGAAAGGAAATTGGATACCAACAAATGTAATTGCACTGGATCCACAGAGTGTTCCATGGGGAAAAAGCATTTGCATCAGTGGTTGATCTCAATAACTGGAGGGGAACAGTTTCCTGATACTCCATTTTATGGGCATTTCCAGTCTGTATCTCTGGCCAGCACTTTACCTCTGGAGTCCCAGTCGATGTGGGTGATGTAGCTGGAGGCACCTTTGCAAATACCAACTCTTTTGCTGGTAAGGACATTGTAAATATCTACAAAGTTATCGTGGGAAGCCACAGCCAGGTACTTTCCTGATTCTGCAAGGAGGAGACACCAAAGTTATTAAAGAATAAATCTGCTAACTAATATTGGTGTGATTTGCACCTCTGCAGTGAATTCACCAGTCAGGGGTGGGCTGTTACAGTGCAGCACACAGCCACGTGGAACTGTAAAGTATTTAATGCATGGAGCACACACAAAGCCAGTCTTCCTTCGGAACATTCAACCTTGTCCAAACAAACTCCAAGAGAAACACTCCCACCTTAACATCTGGTTGTACCTCGTGAAAACTTTATGTCCGAGATCATCTCCTTCCTGTGGTGAAAAGAGACCATGTCCTCCACAGTGTCAGCATTCACCACCAGAAAACTGCCGTCGTTCAACCCGACTGCCAAGGCTTTCCCGTCGGGAGAAAAGGCACAGCAGCGCCCGCCTATGGAAGAACATGGAAATGAGTCTGTCAAAGTTTAAAACCTGGGACTGAGAAAACTATCAATGAACTGCAACTGAAAGGTTTTTACATCAAGTATGTAGTTTTAAAACAGATTTGTTATTTATTAAAACCTGTGTGTTACAGAGGGCTATGATGGATGCTTTGTTACATGGGAATGTTCCCTCCGTACAGAGTGCTCTAGAGTTGACAGTGCTGATCTGATTCCTCTTAAAACAGGTTTATGTGCAACTATCACCTTCCAGCTAGATTCTAAACAGACCAATGACAGAAATAAAACAAAAAAAACACCCCAAAACACGTACAGAAAGGAAATCCAGATGGAAAATTCAAAGACTCATTAAGGGCAGTGTAACTCTGCCTCAGCATTATTCCTGACCATACTCTCCTACAGCTATCCTCATCCCTCCCCACTTTCACCTCACCAAAACATTTAACTCTGTTTTCCCTCGGCCAGCTAAGGGTTCCTGTGCTCCAGACCTGTCACTGAAAACAACCAATGTAAAATTTCCTGAAGGATATCAATGTGTTAATAAAATAAGAGTAATTTTGAGAAGGCAGCATTTCAACATAGCTCATCTAATTTTATACAGAGGAGAAGGCAGGAAAAGTGTTAGTTTTAGAGAAGCTGGTTTAACAGGTAAAGCTCATATTAGCACTGAAGGTTGACAATGCTCAACATGCAGGAAATTGTACATTTATCTTTATAAGGAAATTCTTTTATGTCAGCAACAAACATACCGGCCTTAAGTATTCCTAGGAAGGAAAGTGATTCTGAGGTCAACTCATTCCCCTTGAAACTGGGGGAAAAGAGACTGAAGTTCGTTTTATTATTATTCATTACAATAGATTACAGTCCTTTTTCTTCCTTCCCTTTGCACTGACTTGACACATGCCAAAGACAATTCATTTCCTGTGCTCCCAATTTCTTAATGACCGTGTCCTTTGCCTACCCAATTAATGTCCGTGATGTGCCCTGAAAGCAAAGAGGGAGCTGGTACAGAAGTGGAGGATCCATGGCTGCCCCAGGCCGAGGCAGAGTTACCTTTTTTGAGCTTCCTCACTGCCAGCATGCGGTGCTGCGACGAGAGCTCCCAGATCCGCAGGGTTTTGTCGTCGCTCACGGTGGCACACACAGGCAGGAGAGGATGAGCAGCTAAGCCCCACACTTCTCCTTCCATATGGCCCTGAAGGAAAGCATTCCATACAAGAGGAAATAATGCATGTGGGGCTGTGTAATATGTTCTAGCCTTGCCCGGCCTCATTTTGCAAGTCCCAGGCAATTATAAAATAAAGCCTTCACCATCTCCTCTCTCCAAAGCTTTCCACATTCCAGAAGACCGGAACATCTGCTCTGCCTCCCCGGCCAACTGTCTAAAACACTCTTCCATAGTCCCCTCCACTATTACTGGCTGTAATTCCTGTTCTTCCAATATTCTCTTTTCCAAACTTGAGATGAATAGGGAACAGTTACACCCCAAACAGGACTTTGTCTTGAAATCCTTCTTCAAGGATGAAATATCTTGAAATAATCTTCAAGGCTTATGTCATTTTCTAGATCCTTGTTTGCCCAACATACACATAATACTTAGTTTTAATCTTGCCTCAGATTCTCAGTTTCCCAACTTGTTAATCACTCTTTCTACTTTTTTCCAGCTTTCCTTCAGTTTGCATACAGTTTGCTGGCACAGCATATCAAGGTTAAATAATTTCTTACTGCTCTCAATCTGCATTAGTGAATGAGTTCAATGTTTTATAAAACACAACCTCACACATCTTGGTTAGTAAGGCAGTCATGCAGGCAAGACAAATTTGAAGGATTACTTCATATGATCAAAATTTACAGGAATACCAAAGAACCAGCATTTTTGTAAAAATACAGGAAATGGTTTGCTACAGCAGATCCATACAGTACCTGAACAAGCAGAGTCATAGGCCCACTTTTATCAATTTCAAGTATTTCTCCATTTTTAGTTCCTACCAGGATGTGCCCATGTCCCAGGCTGATGGCTCGGATGGAGGGGTTGTCTTCTAAAAGTAAACCTGAAGAACGCAAGATAGTAATTTTTCTAAATTTCATATCACTTTCAGTTTATATAGAATTCAAATCTGTTCAAAATCATGAACATGAGATAAAATTACCTGATCAAACTGCCAGATAATCCATGGATTCCTTACTAATCCAGGGAGGGGAGATTGTTTGTACTAGTGGCAATATAAAGACTGATATTTTAGTGCTTTAACGGTGACAGGGTCTGAGGGGCTCAGGAGTTCCAGCACCTCACACTAATTCTGTGATTACATGTGAATATCCCTTTCCAGACTTCCACACTGAGGCCTGGGGAATTTAACAGGTCTTTCCACATCACAGGGCCCCTGCTCTCACCACGGGGAATGTGGCCAGCCAAGGAAACTTGGATTGACTTTGGAACTGCCAAACTCAAGGCTGGGAACATTTCTCCTTAAAACCATTTCACCAATGAAAACAAAGTTCAATGACATGAAACAGAGGAGGGAATAGCAGAACAAACTATAAATGACAAGGAATATAAGAAATACATCACATATGGATCAAACCAGAAAATTCCAGCACAGAGTAAGTGGTGCGTTGCTGTTCCCTGTGGGTTCTGGTGAGATTTGACACCCAGTACTACCCTTTTACTACCATTGTACCACCCTCCATACACACAGTCCTCATTAAAACACACTGAAAGCCAATACCTTTAGAACTAGCAGAGAGTGCTGCTCTTTTAATAGCGTATGTCTTCAGACATCTCTCAAACATATCATCCCAAAGGGCCACAATTCCATCTTTTCCACCCGTCACAAAGCCCTGCACAATCACAGTAGGAGAACACACACGGATGTCAGCACCCATGGGAGAGATTCAAAAGGACATGTCCAAAGGCACAATAAACTCTCCCCTGCTTTTTATTCATGTATCAAACTAAAAGTACTGGAGCCTGTACCTATGAGGTAAAAATTCAAGTGGACAAGATTCAGAGTTTCTTTTCTAGGGTTATAAAGATTTACAACCATATGGAGCACACACTGTTGTAAACAGGAACGCTGGACCAGGACATTTGCCTGCATGTGGAAATAAGCTATGGAAAAATGTGTTTTACCCTCAGAAGAGGCAGTAGTTGGCAATAACAGCTTCTCAAGTTATTCCAAATTCAATTGACTTAACAGATGCTTCAACCCGAGTTCTAATAATGCATCAGGGACCAATTCTCTCATTAATTCCCTGGGTAGATTATCTGGGCCAAGTGAATGCAAAAGAGCATAAATAACTAACAACAAAAATCTAAGTGAAGAGGATGTTCAGTGCCAAGATCAAACAGAAAAATTGATGGGAAGGCTGGGAACAATCAATTAGGGCCAGAAAGGATTGAGCCACAGGGATCTTAATTGACCTTGATATATAAAAATGTTAATAGCTAACATTCTTCTCATCCTTTACTTCTACAGCTGAAACCATAACCTCAGAAGGGATATTCCATTATCAGCATTATCTTCAAACTGCCAAGGGAAAAACTTTGTCCTAAGCTCATTTATGTGATGCAAATAATATACTTTGCCATAATTTCTTTTATAGATGTATTGATGCAACTGAAGGAGAATTCTTTTGATATCTGGAATAGTTAACTTAAACCCCAAAACCTTTGGATATCTAAAGTCTTGATTAAGACACCATGATAACATTATTAAAATATCATGTTTCATATTTTGGAAACTGGTAATGCACAAATATTTTTAGGATCAGGTTGATGAGGCAATGAATATTACCTGTTACTCTCCTGTGATTTACACAAACATGAAAACGACACTCCTGAGCAGAGTGAGAAATAAATTCTGCATTTTTAGAGGCCTGCAAGCTGTTGGTCAGGTACCAGCACATGGAACAGGGTGCTTACAAATCCAGGTCTGTCAAATAACATTGGCCTTGTGATTTTAATCACAAACCTCTCTAAAATCCATTACTGCAACAAAAATCAAGGTGAAGGAAGGTGATAGATACCTTGTCCAGAGCATGCATGGCAAACACAGGTCCATCATGGGCCTTCACTGTCCTCAGCAGCAGGGTCTCCTTCCAGATGTAGATGTCCCCAGTGGCAGCACCGGAGAACACCAGCTCCTCCACGCGCCCGTATGAGACGCTCATCATCGTCTCCAGCTTCCCCACACTCCCAAACGTGCCCCGTTTGGAGGTGAAGCCTCCACCTGCAACACCAGCACAAGGCTTTTTCTGTTTGGGCTCGTAGCCACAGGGCTGTAAAGGACAAATGCTTGACTCCAACATCTCCTGTGGCTGCCTAATACTGGAAATCCAGAAATCAGCGCACAAGGGACAAGCACAATCAAAGAAAGTGAACCCAGCAATGACAGCTCTGGAGCAGCTCAGACTCAGATTTTCAGACTCTCTTTCCAAGCAAGTGATAAATTCAGTGAGGAGCTGTGCAGAAAGAACTACTGCAATGTCTGGCAGGATGTTTTTTGCCCACACCACTTTCTGCCATGCTGCTTCTCCGTAGAGGTGACCGCAACTAGAGAATTGGTTTAGTTCTCCCCTGGCACCCTGAGCATCTGGCAGCAGTTTGGCAGAAAAAATGGCAGGGTTTGCTCCTCCTCTGGTTGTCAGAGAACCAAATCACCACAGCCTTGCTCTGGTTCAGAAAGCAAAAGCAGCCATAAGGCTCATGAACCAATGCTTAGAGACAAAAATACACATAAAATTACAAAATATCATCTGCAGTGGTGGCCTTGTGTCAAGGCGCTGTGGGCTTCATAGCTGACACCAGACAGTCCCCACTCCACTGAGCATATCTGAATTCAAAATATACCATTTTTATTGCAAAGAGACTATTTTTGGAGTAAGATACTGCTTAATGCACATTCCCATCATGGAATTTGGCAAACAGCAATGCAAGTTGATTTAATCACTGCAAAAATAACCTAAAGATAAAAAAAAAGCAGAAAAAATAATTTTTAATCTGCGAGCACCTGAACCACTTGAACGCTTAAAGTATGGTACTAAATGTAGGAAGCTCTTAAAATTACCTAATTTTGAGTTTTCCTGAGTACTTGTGTCATGTGCACACAACTAAAAGTCATGAAGAGCGAAAAATCCAGTCCTGAATAAAAATATCCTCAATCAGAACCTGATTTTCTGGGAGCCAAGGATGCTTGCTCAGGAGAATTCCTTAATAGCATGACTAGAACTCAAACACAATTAGCTGGAAATTCTGTCCAATGAGACAGGAATATTGTGACATTTGCTGACTCAGAGGTGGGTTTTCACTCCTTTAATATTTTGGTAACTGGAAAAGTACTTTACAAATAAAACAAATTCCTAAACTGACAACTTGATGTTCCTGTATTAAAAACATTCACAAATTCTCATGTTAATCAAATATAAAATATTCAATACAGTACCTGTTTGCTGCCAAAATTTGATGTGCTTCATCCCAACTGTGACTAGTCTGTCCACATGATGTGGATTACACTTCACTACAAATATTTTATCTTTATGGCCCCTGCAATAAAGGTAGACATTTTAAAAGCTTGGCAAGAGATGACTTAACATTTCAAACTAATTAAATCATTGATATAAATAACTTCCCCATCTAGAAAAAAGTAGAGAGCCATATTTCTAATCTGCAAGGGTGTAGTCCTGGGAGCTTGCCCCAGGGAGCCGGCAGGAGGAATGTGACTATATGCCATGCGGGGAGTACAGAAACATGGGGAATAAAAGTTCTCTCCCACTGAATTTCAGTTCATTTAAGTCATAACAAAGGAGCAGGCAACAAAGGTCAAGGCAATTAAGAGAAGACATTAAGGTCAATGTAAGTATTTAAATGGATGAGAACTCAATAAATAAATATTAAAAGGTACCCTGACAGGAATAATGAGGAAGTGTTTAATCTATGTGCTTCAAGATGGAAAATAAAAACACAAATTAAAAATTATAGTGTAGGAAACAGTTCACTCAGCAGCACATGCACCTCCAGGTTCAGTTCTTGGGAATTAAAGTTATGCTTGTTGATGTATTTATGGGAATGTACAAGCTTGGGTTTCATCATAGCAAAAAACAATCCCAGGTGTAAAGCATTAATTATATCTATGTCAAGCCCCCAAAGCAGGAACCACGAGCTTTTCAATATGCATCTGCAGGTTCTGTGCTAGGATTAAGTCACTTTTTCCTGACAGCCTTGGTATATCTGGAAAATCATGCAGTTCTGAAACCCTTCTCAGGCTCAGTATTTCATTTTAGTGGACCAGTCTGGATGCAAACCAGTCCTGGCCACCTTTGACATCTGCAGCACATCATCCTGCAGTGCAGAGGTGTTTGATTTCAATTTACTCAACAAGGATTTTAATGAAATTAGACAGGAGGTTGGAGAGCCAGGACAGGGAAACAAGCTGCATAATTTAGCTCTGAAACAAGTAAAGTAAATAAACAATTGTGTTCTGAATGTTGCAACAAAAAAACTGAGAAGTCATGCTGAAATAAATCAGCCTAGAAAGATTAAGCAAAAAGAACATTCACAAAAATAAATATCACTGCAGAATAAACATAATGAGTGTCTGTATATGGTGAATGGATATCTCATTTTTCAGGTTTATATGGGTCCATATGATTGTGAGGAGATGTTCTTTTATTTTTGTGTGCAGAGGCCACAGGAGGGCTTTTTTCTCTCTCTCTCTGTCCTCCTGTGCTCACCAGAACAGGGGGCTTGCCTTTAGGCACTGCTGAAATCTAAACAACGGTTTAAACTGGAACATTTCGGAAGATACATTAATTTTTCTGCTCTCTGTGAGGACCCTGCGTATTTTCAAGATAACAGATTAGCAATAATAGATCCATTGGGAACATGCAGCATTACATGGTGAAAAGAACCCAAGTGCTCCATGTTTATCTGTCCTGGGCGCACCAGCAGCCAGGTAGTGACACAGCTCATCATTATCTTGTTTTTAAAAGCTTAAAGGTCAGCATGGGAATATAGAAAGTATTTCTTTCCTTGGGAGTCAAGCACAATCTGTCTGGGGAGAGCAGAATCGGGATTGCAAAGCCCAGGAAAATGTCACGTTTTACAACACAGACAGGGCTGTTGCTAAGCAAAGCCTCCAGCACAGATTTTAGACAGGATTTAAACCCTCACTGCCTAATAAACTGGATGTCTGAGATGAAATTGTATAGTTAACAGATTGTGGTACACACAGAGTAAAACACGGATTTCTTCAGTGATGGTACACTACTAACAGAGAATGCTGCCACCAAAAATCTCATTTCTTCTGCAACATGTCACCATGTAATAATTAAAGTAAATTACCTTTCACAGGCACTTTTTTGCAGCAATACTAACAATTTCTACTGAGCAATGCTACGTAAGATGGTTGCAGAGAGCATACAGAATTATCTCCTTGCCTTTCTGGTACATGCATCTCACACTCACAGGAATTCTGCTCAATCCTTGTGACCACGGGCACATTTGCTTTGTCCAAGGCTGAGACAGAAACCAGGTTCTCACACAGTTTGATTCTCCTACACTGAACAACCATTGTTGTAATCTAATACTTGAGAAAAAAATAAGCAAACATGTAACTTTAATCCAATTCTCTTCCCAGCACTGGTCCCTTCAAGCAACCGCAAAAGACTCTTCACTGTTGGGATACTGGCTGAGCTTTCAGTTGGCAAATGAAAAAGCAAATAGCTTAGAAAAAGCTGGCTCAGAAGAAAGGCAGGATCAGCAGTGCTTGAAAAATATACACACAGATAAGAGGGAACTCTATTTTCTTTTTAGAAAGTGATCTGGTTATTGATGGAACCCAGCAGGTCATCGAACACATAAAGGGAATGACACCTCTGGTGACTTCTGCCCTGAGCCAGGACATGAAACTGGGAGGAAATATTAAACTTCACTTGAAAAGCCCGAAACAAGCCACAATGCCAATGTGGCTGTCCCAACACAAAGGCTAAGGAGGTCCTGACAGAAATAGCTCGCAGGAATTCCAAACACTGGACCGTGCATCCCCAGGTTTTTAATCTGGGTATGTTGCTCTGAAACACCATCCTGTTTTCAGAGGGGAGTTCTGCTTTATTTCTTTGTTCATAGGAAAAATGTGGATGATGCTATTCAGAAAAAAGTGATCAGAGGGGACATTTTAAACTGTGGGTATACTTACCTGGTTGTTGCCAGCTTTTCTCCCTTTTTCCAGTCCCAGAATACAATGGCATGATTATCATCCAGCCCAACAGATGCCAAACATTTCCCATCAGCTGTAAAAAAGCAATAGTGAGTGTTAAAGGTGCTAAGGCTTTAGCTGAAAATGTAACAGGCAATGAACACAACTATTACATTGCAAAATGCATTTCTAATGATGGAATTAATGGAACTAAAAAAACCCCAAACTAATAGTTTGAGAGATTGGAGTTCAGATCTTTCCCAAAAGCAGACACAAAACATTCCAATGTGTAAGTACAAGGAAAATAGGGAGGATCAAAGAAGGCAATGAAATTCAGTTTCATAAAGCCCAAGCACTCTAAATTCATGTTGCATTTTATTTGAAATACTTCTGATCGGATGATGCTTCTTTTCTTTTGCTTAAATGGTGCAGAGAATTATTAGTGTATGAAATGTTCATAGGCAGGGTGATGAAACTATAAACATGACACAAAATTTTAAGGCTAAAAATAACTGCTGGCTATCTTCTCTTTCACTGCAGGAAACACACAGCAGTACTGATAATGACAGGAAGGAAAGCCAGAAGAGAAAATAATCCATAATTCAACAGTGCCCAGGCACCCTTGCCATGTGTATGAAATAATGATAAACACAACCATCTCTAACAAAGTTTTAGAGGCAAACTTCTGTCCTGAAATTCTGAAAAGTTTACAAAACTAGGCGATATTTATTGTAGTTTATGATAAGACAATTGAACTTTATAGGGTGTATAGGATGAACTTTATAGGGTGCAGCAGGAGCTGATCACCTGCTTGGCTTTTCTGACTGCACAAAAGTCAAAGTTGGAGGAAGCAGAGCTGCGCAGAGACTGAAAAAGAGCCCAGATCTGGGAATGTGCTTCTCGTAGAAGTGAATGATGTGAAGGACTCTGGGCTTGGGCATATCTGACTTCCAGAAGAGAAAGAGAGTCACTGGTATAAATTACTCCACCAGAACTACTGCAGAGTTCATAGGGCTGAGTAAGTTCTCGCAGACTTTAATGACTGAGTTCTATTAGAAGCCAGTCAAGAAAGAGAAGGGGGATTTCAGAATGAGGAAAAAAATTCACAGCTGAATGAAACAGGACCAAGTGAAAGAACCAGAACTAGGCAGGAAGAAATTAAGTTAAAATACAGGACAAGAAACTAAAACTGAGTTTATTTAAAAAATCCCCAAACAACACAACAATTTAAACTTTATTCACTTGAAACAGGAGGTTTATGCACTAACATGGACCTTACCCTCCAAACAATATCCCAAGGTATAGGTGTTAAATTAGCCACCAGAGGGCACAACCAAACATCGCAGGAATGAAATTATCCTCTTGGAATCACAGTGCCATGAGAAGAGGGATCCAGCTTTCAGAAATGGGCAGCAGCAGACGTTTCAGAGAGGGAGTAAGGGCAGAGAGAACTGGGGGAAAAGAGTCAGCTGCTGCACCAACTACAGCCAGAAAAGGTTGGGAGCTTTGGGTTTCTTTCTTTAAGCTCCAAATAGTGTGATCTGAAACTAATTTTGAAATCTCTGTTATTAAGACAACACAAACCCCCTACACAGGGCAGCGCAGCCTCTGATGCTGCAGGGAGGTGCACATTTGCTCAGCTCTCTATCCCTGTCTGTGCCAAGAATCCCAACTAAAGCCAGCTAGGAATGCAGTGTGTGCATTATTCTTGGGATCAGGTCCTAAAGCAACACTGTAATCTTAAGTGGTTGCTATATTTTTAAAAGACATTCCATTTTTTTTACAGATTTATGCCCACAGAATATTTGGCCAGCTTATTCTTTACAGGTGCATGGGTTCTAATATCCAGAATATTCCTACTTAGACAGGAATTTACTTGGTGTTAAAAATGCAAACCACAAAGTATTTTCAAATTATAGGAACACTTGTTCAATTAAGGATCTTAACAAGAAGTTTTCTGACATCTATGCACACAGTTTCAGTTAAATCACCCTTATCTGTTTTCCCTCCTTCTGGCACTTTATCTCCTTTCAGAGTGAGCTTACACACCACAGTGGGTCAGCAATTTCACATCCGAATTCCAGCTCTTGGATGAACACCAGAGCTCCTCTCCTGATAATGGAATATGACTGAGTTCCACAGATTTATCTTTGTAGAAGTCAAACTTCTTTCGAATAGTCTTGTCTTACAAATGTGATCTACATCCTAACGAATTCTTACCACATTTCTGAAGAGCAGAATACGAAATAAGCTATGTTTAATTGAAAAAAAAAAATCAGATCAAGTAGAGGATAAAGTAATCTTTTTTTTTTTTTTTAATAGAAGAAGAGAGAATTAATTTCAAGCCCTTTTATAAAGATACAGAAGTATTTTAGTCCTCACCATATGGACGATATTCTTCAGTGCTGCATACAGGACTTATCCCTTAAAAACTGACACAGCTTAGGGCAGCCAGCTCGGAAAGACAAGTGGGAGAGACAGCAGACAACTGTTTGTCATATTTACTTCTTCTGTAAATGCACTAAAAAATGTGGCAATTGTGAGCAAATGTGAAAAATTGGATGAGCCCAGAGGTGACACTTCCAACTCATTTATATGCTTTGAGTCACTATCCTGCCTGCTTTAAAATTCTCACACCACCATGTAGACAGTGACCAGAATTCCAGCTGCACACTTGGTATTATCTACCAGACACCACCAAAATCAATCATTGTCCGAGTGACCAAAGGCCCACGACTGACTTTACTACACACACTATTTTTATCCCAACAGTCAGGAGGCTTCCATGTAAAATTGGTACTGGCTGTAATCTTACAGCTCTGAATTAACATTTCATCAAAATGACTGCTTCTTTATTAATCATTTAGATAAACATAGGCTGTGGCTTACCTGAAAAATCTAGTGCACACACTCCTCTCTGATGCTGGCCTTTGAGCAATGATAAACATTTCAGGGTCTGGGTGTCCCAAACATGGATAGCAGCATCTCTTCCAACCTAGATCAGAGGGTTAAATTGGGATCTCTGCCCACAGAAGTTCAAAGCACACCAATAACAGTAATTAGCACTATCATATCTTTAAAACACTACAGAGGTAACTACTTTGTCATGTGCCCTATTTTATCTTTTTCAAGATCTATTTTCTCTTTCAGAGAAGTATGAGTGGATGGTCTCTAAAACTATCACTGTTCAGCAGAATATTCATGGTATAATTTATCCTGCCATATGAATCTATACGTATACACTTAATCTATCATATTCAGTACCAGATATCAAGAGAGTGCCCAACAGCTTTTATCTGAGCAAGGCTGTTGAAAGTTCCTACAGCACAAAAATACTACAACTGAGTAATGAAAGTCCAAAACCTTCTAGGAAGCAGATAAAATACAGCTCCTGTGTTTTACAGCAGAGGTTCAAAGTGAATATAAGATTTTTGAAGGCCACAGCACAAGACTGGCAGTGTTTATGTTATATAGGAACGGTTTCATAATCACCTCCAACAGTTTTGGCAGGGAAATAGGAAACAACATTCAGTTTGCCCAGATTTAGGAGGAAACACTACATTTAAGGAAAAAGAGAAGGGTGTTTCTCCTGATTCTATACATAAATACCGCTGCTATCACTTTGAACTCCCCACCTGCCCAGTAGCCACATAGTCCTTGACAGGGTGGATGCTGAGGCTGAGGATGTCGTCGTCGTGGCCGAGGTAGAGCCGCTGCGAGTGCTGCTGCCGGTTGTAGACGACGGCCACAGCGGCGATGTGATAAACCACCTCTCCTGCCTGCGTGTAGAACAGGTTGTTCCTGCAGTCATAGCCCCTGTACCTGCAGCAAACACCAAACACCTCGTGGCTGCCCCACAGCTGCTCGGGAAATCTGCATTACAAATCATTTGCGCATTAAAGGAGTCCTGCGGTGACAGCTTGAGCTCAGAAGTATCACAGAGACTGCTCCCCCCAAGGGCAGGAATTCAGGAATCTTCTCAAGGTTTACTTTGCACTCAATTCCTAAATCAGCACTGATTTCACAAAAAGGCTGTATCATTTACATACAATTGTGTCCAGGTAAGCTTCACAGGGAACTGGATTAGAGCAGAAATCTATCAGGCATTTTAACAAATCACAGCTATCACAAGTAATTAACAGAGAATCTCTGCTCCAGGAAACATCAGGTATAGTCAGCAACAAGTACAAAACGTAATTCCATAAAACTCAACACTGATGTATTATTTATCAGTGTTACACGCCTCCCTTGTTCCTTAACAAAGAGAATCATGGAATGGTCTGGGCTGGAAGGGACCTTATGGATCATCCAGCTCCACCCCCTGCCATGAGCAGAGACATCTCCCACTGGACCAGGCTGCTCAGAGCTCCATCCAGCCTGAAATACAACTGAAAATATAAAATCTATATCTCATATTCTAAGGATTACCCACAGTAATAATGACACACAAATTAATTGTGGGTAAGCACCAAAAAATGCTTGGCTTATACTCTGATATGAATTGTTAGAACACTCCACCAACGTTAATCAATCTGAAAAAGCAAATCTTATCTGATATTACTCTACCCATGTATAAACTGCAACTTCAAGCTGTCCTCGGGCGCTCGCTCTCTCTTAAGGAAGGGCACAGAATGGTTTTTCTCTTTACTTTGCTGTTTCAGCTGAGGTAGGTCTTCTTTGTAAACCTAAGGAAGAATTGCTAAAGTTAACTGCACATCTCTGATTTTCTAAATATTTGTATATGTGAGTGAAAGTGACTTTAAGCATGAAATTTAATATATGCTAATGTGATGTTGAGTGGTTACAATGCAGAGTCAGGCACTATTGTTCCCAGCCTTCAGATGATAATAAATGTTTTCTGGACAATGAATCCCGCTGACCTGAGCGGCCCAGAACAGCAATCTGGAGCAGCAGCAGCAGAGTCTATTTTTTCTAGAAGATTCCAGTGTCACTTAGTGAAAAGGAATGTATATGTTGACTGGGAGCCTCCAGGTGTTTTTTAATTTTATATATGTTTCAGTGTCCATGCTCAAAGCTGAGCATGAAGAACTGATTCTATCTCGGGATTATGGTGAAACACACAGGAATCAAAACCACTTCAGTGATCTGCCAACATGTCCAGAACCCCAAAGTACAATTACAGCTCTATAAATACACAAAATACTTTCCATTTAAATATTTCAGAAATGCTAAAACTCCGTGGAGCCACTAAAGGTATTTGAAGCATCCTCAGAGCTGTGACCCCAGAAAAAATCCATTGCAATGCTGAAATGTAGCTTTAGTGTTTGTTTTTTGTGCCTACATTTCTTGGACAAATGGACAATGAAATTGCCACTCCCACAGAAATCTACCTGACTTCCAAGATACAACATTGGATTTTTGGAAGAAAGGAAAAGAAAGAAACAAACTCAGTGAAACAGAATACTGGGGCATCATGTTCTGATGCATCTCAAAATGTAGAATCCTCTCTGTTGCTTCAGCCATAGCATTAAAAAGAAAAAAAATCCAAACCAAACCCGAATTCTCAAAATAAGATTAATGTTTTTATTTCCCTGTGCTTTTGTCAATTATTTATTTTAACAAAATGCCAAGTGCAGCTTCTGCTTGGGGCTGTCTCACACTTCCTATATGAGAAGCTATTTTAAGTTGCTTCTGGTTTTCCATGCATTAACCTGCCTGGAATATTGCTGTTTAACTGCCTACAACGATATTGTCACTTGTAGGTTTTAAACCCAGACGTCCTTTTTGACACACAGACAACATGGAGGAGGACAATGATGACTGATTTGAATACAGATGGAAAATCAGGAGGAGGGGAGCAGGATGGGACCAGCACTCCAGTGAAACTGGGAGTAAAAGAGAAGAGAGGGAGAGAATTTGACAAAATCTCTATTTCATTTGCAAATCGTGATTGATCTCTGAAATAAACAGGTGAAAGAAGCTGTTGGCAGAAGGACCTATGTGATTTATTGTAGTCTAGAAATTGAGGTGAAAAGATAAAGGATGCCCTTGCCTAAAGCCTGGAATGTTAGAGGTGAACTTCCCACATTCCAGAAAGCAGCCCCATGTCAGCCATCAATCCCTTAAATCAACACGAACCAACTTATTCTGTGGTTTTCCCCCTTAGTACAAGATCCCAGTCCTGCTCTGAGGAATTTCTGACCTTTCCCCATTGCAGCTAGAGGTCACTGGACAAGGGGACAGGCAATACTCAATTCACAACAGCTCCTGGAATCAGGTTCAAGTGACTTGTAAATAGAACCCAAATCACAGAGTGGTTTGGGTTGGAAGGGACCTTAAAGATCGCCTAGTTCCAGCCCCCAAAACACTTTAAAATTCTTTTCTCCAACTCTCTCAAATTCTCATCTCCAGCTCAAGGGTTTATGTATATTGGTTGCATAATCAGCTGAATACCACCAAAATAACTGAGAGCAGTCTATGAGTCAGCAGTAAACTTCTTGTCTTTGCTGAATAGTGATGGGAACCTGCCAGGTAATTGTCAGTTGGTGTTATTGCACACTCACCTGGCGATCATAGTTGATCTGAGCTTCCTGCTCAATGTCAGAATCCAACTCTGGCACATCGGATAAATCTGAATCTGATTCCTCACTGTAGGAATCAACACCACCCTCTGCTTTAAAAAAAAAATCAATATATTGAACACATAAAATCACAAGAAAACAGTATGTGATGTTTTTATATAATTCAGACTATGGGCAAAGCAGCATTCAAGAAGTTTGGAAGCTCAAGCAGCTTGTAAAAGTCACGGGGGCTGACTGAATGTGTCAGGTTTCATTTCTGTCTCTCCTGTTTCCCTGCCCGGGGCAGGAAGGTGGCAGAGAGAAGCAAAATCACTGAGCAGCCACTGGTACAGTTCCAGCATCAGAGAATTCTGCTTTCTTAGCAGGCTCTGGAGTGCAGACACACAGAAATGGCAAATAAAAGCTTCCACTGATCACTCTTAGTGCTTGAAATATTTACTGTAATTAGATATTTTACCAAATTGTGCATGTACAGAGTGAAATTTTGCCCTTTTGCTGCAG
This sequence comes from Melanocharis versteri, assembly GCA_013397845.1. Taxonomy (NCBI): domain Eukaryota; kingdom Metazoa; phylum Chordata; class Aves; order Passeriformes; family Melanocharitidae; genus Melanocharis; species Melanocharis versteri. The sequence continues at coordinate 129,401 of VZTG01001081.1, forward strand.
GGAATCCAGATTTTGGCAACCACCATGACACAGTTCATGTGGCTTTGCTAGGATATTATCAGGATCATGAATAGAACAAGAAGAATATCTGAAGTACAGCTACTGCATAAATATGAGACATTTGTTGTGAAATACGTGAGACTGCATTGAAAAATAAAATTAAACAATTAAACATGTGTAGTGTGACTTCTGAATGAAAGTTAGATGGCTAAGGTTGAAAATTTAATTATCCAGTCCCTCTAAATGTCTTCTTTCACACACTTTCAGGAATACTACTTATCTATTTACAAACACAAATATTGCAGGCTGCAGCAGCTTTTAATGTGCCCCAAATCAAGGCTTGTCTTTGAAAGCTCCAACATCCCCAAAAGGTTGAGCATATGCAATTCCAAAGAATTATAAATATTTTTTTCCTGTTAATTCAATAAAAGCTCTTCCAGCAGTGCTGCATTCTCTGATGATTTAATTTAATAAATACTTGAGGAGAGATGATGCTTACCTTGTGGAGAGGTTTCCAGGATGCCATTGGTTATCCCTTCTGGAACAAATCTCCACTGAAAAACTGAGTGATCAGCACCTCCCGTACTCAAAACCCACTGGAAATCATGGGACCAGCGCACATTGGTGACATGGGCTGAGTGGCCAACGTATTTCCTGAATTTAGCTCCTGAAAACAAGAAGAGAACTGTTGGTATGTAAGGGGGGAAAAAAAAATAACCTTGTAACTAATGAAGTTAGGCTCCTTACAGAAACACACACTTGTGAAACCTGAAAACCAAAAAATACTCAAATGCCTCATGTGCTATGCTGATACAAAAGTAATTATAATATAAAAATAAGTGGCATAAAATAATAAGGACAGTATCTTCAGTTGTCAGAAAAGTACTTCAATCATGGCAGGAAGTACCAGACACACACACAAGGTTTAATTTTCACCTTTCTGGCCACGAGTGCCAGTGTGAACTCAACACATGCATTACGTATTTCCTAAGAACACAAATTTTGAAAATACACTGAGATGTGATATCAAATTAAACACTGAAGCTCCCAGAAAGGCAAAAGGTTGTTTGATTTGGATTGTTGGCTCTATGCTTGGTACAGTGCAAATCCTGAGGAAGCAGCCACACATTCTCAACACTTCTGAAAACAGCTACACAGAGAGGGTTAAAGTGTGGTCTCTATATCTATTAATACTCACAGGAATTGTGCACATACTAATTTGAATTATACACTGGAATAAAAAGCCACCATTAGAAAATACATTGATATGGTGTTGCGGTAAATATTACATTTTTCAGCAATACAAAATTCTGTCTTACCTTTCTTTAGGCACGGAAATCTGAATAATTTCACCAGCCCAAAGTCATCGCCAGTCACCAGCACAGAGCTGTTGTAATTCCCATCCACAGAGTTGACATCTGTGATGTTTGTGTATTTTGGCCAAATTCCACTCACTTCAGATCCTATCACACAAGTCCACGAGGCCCAGTGAATTCCTTTGATCTCATCTTTGCTCGTTAGATGCTTCCCAGCTGAAAATGTGCAGGTGAACAACCAATTTCATCATTTGCTCTTTAGAAACTGTTTCTTTTCATCATATTTATCTGTGTATTCTAGTCGTGATTAATTTCTAACCTCAATGAAGAAGAGTCACAATCTTCTTTAAATTACCATAATCTCTCATTTGTGGTGTTTGAGGACACCACACATCTGAGGAGTTCTAATGCAGCTGCATTAGAAATAATTAGAATACTAACGAGAATTAGTATGATAATTAGGATTACCATGCTAAAAACATATAAAAGTGGAAAAACTTCATAATTCCAAATCACTTCTACCAAAGAAATGCCTTCAGTAGAAAATACTGTGAACAGCATGACTTCCTAGAACACTTCCAAGTGCCAGAAGGTTGACAATACAAATTTTTAAATCATGCTCATGTGCTAGTAGGAGTTTTTCATCCATGTTATCTTGAGTCCCTGAAATGTCAGTATTTGGTCAGTCAGCCATTCTGTGGTACTTTTTACTTACAGGGGCTGTTTTAGAGTTGATTGAAGGCTGCCAAACTAGCTCAAAAGAGACCAAAATTTTATTTCTAAAGTTCTCTTCTGCAAGAGTTTGCTCTAAATGTTAGAAAACATTCCCAAATGAGAGTGAGAATAAGTCAATTAGTTATCAGTGTTTTTTCTGCTAAAAAGTTTTTACATTGAGAACCTCAGCAATTTGAACAGACTCAAACAGTTCTCCTATTTTTATGTACATTCCTAAAAACATTCTGACCACTAACAGGAATCATTTATCACTTGAAGGAAGCACAACAGGGACAGAGAGGCTTTGGTAGTTACCTGAGAGTGAGTCAACCTGTAAAAGTTGCTATGAAAAAAATAAGCAATTTACACAGCAGAGACAGCTTTTCCTTAAATCTGAGGACATTCAGTGAGTACTGATTTAAAAAACAAACAGTGGGTATTTCTCTAAGTTCCAGCCAGGAAACTGCTCTTGCAGCTGTAATATTTGTATCATATTTGTGGTGTTCTCTTCAAACCAAACCCAAAACTTAATTGTTCGTAACATGAGCCCCTTGTAAACTTACAGGGCATTTTGTAGAAGAGCCTCTCTCCAGCGCCATCGTTGGTCTGCAGGAACTTGCTGTCCACAGACCAGTCGATGTGAGTGATGAAACTGGAGGATTTGTTGCATTCCCCTATTTTTTTGTATCTCTGGGCGACGGCGTAGATGTCCACAGGCCCATCGTTGGAGCCCACGGCCAGGTAGGAGCCATCCGGGGAAAACTTCATCTCATGAATCACCTCCTTGCGGTCCTTGATGTGAACCACCTCGGTCATGTCCCTGCAGGAGCCAGAGGGGAGAATGGCAACTGCAAACCCAGCAACTCGCAATCCACAGATGAGGCAGATGCACTGAATAATTTGTACAACAAAAATCAGATTTCACTTTAAAAATCCTTTTTTCTTGTGGATAACTTATTGCTTCCATTGGTTCTAAACATTTTCTAAAGTAACAGTGAGAAACCACAGTGCCTCTCCACAATGCTCCTCATTCTCTTCGCGTGCTCTAATGAAGTACTGCTAGCAGCACCCAACCCAAGTTTATTTAGATACATTTTGAAAGTATGTCTTATAAATCCTGACACACAGCACTGTTAAAAGCAGGGTCCTGAAAGGAGAAGCATTCCTAACCCAAGACAGAGATTTCTAGGAGGCAACAGACAAATTAACAGGCACAAGATTACTGGGAGACAAAGATGATTAACTTCTTAAGAAAAACAGTAGTCATTGGGAAGGCTTTTAAATTAATATGAACAGCTCACTTAAGTTTTGTTAAAGTCATTAAAGCAGAGCATTACAGGGGTTTTCCCAGGCTTTTCCCTCCTATCAGCTTGGAGTTCCAAGTATTTGAAGTATATGCTTGGCAAACATACGGAGAATAGTCAGGAGGGGATAAACTCTTCCAGGTATCAATTAAAACAGCTTTTGTGTTTTGAAATCACACTGAGGGTTTGGCTATTTCACTCTATGGCCAATTTAAGGCTTTGCCTGCTTTTGTGTGCTCTCCATAACAGCATTCCAGACAGAAAAGGCTTTCTTCTAACACATAAAGTAGAATTCAAGTTTGCCTTGAAAATACTTAAAAACATGTTTTGATCACCAATTATTTTTGCCTGGTATGTGTATGATAGGAAATGAATCGTGTAGTCAAGGAGATCCCTCTCCAAACTATGTTCTCTCTGTTATGCACATTTCTTCTCACAAAATACCTGTATAATTTCAGACTACAGGAAAAGAACCAAACTGGAAATCTTAAATTTTATCAACATTATTTCTAAGAGCTAATATTTTGAAATTAATTGAAGTATAGATTTTCTCTTCATTGCTGAACCAGCAGCTCTTGAAAGTGATACGGATGCATCTGCAATTACTCCTTTGTTTCTGATAAGATACTCAGTGGTTTTTTCATCTTACCTTACTCTGAGGACAATGAAGGAGCCATCCTTCATCCCAAGTGCCAGTTGGGATCCGTCAGGACTGAAGGACACGCTCCGCACAGCCTCTTCCATATTGCAGCGAGCGATCAAGGCATGGTCAGCAAGGCTCCACAACCTGCCCCAAAGGGAAGGTAAAGCAGGAGGGGGCTTTTCCTGACTGCCCAGGATTTGGGTGTCATCAAGAGGAACCCCAAAGATCTAACTCAGCTGGGAAAATCATTTGCACACACCCCTTGTGTTATTATTGGGTAAAGGATTGAGCTCCTTTCAACCTGAACACAACTGTGGTAGAAGGAAACAGAACGAAACTCAATTACATCATCACTTGGTTTCATTTCCAGACTTCACTTATCTGATTGAGATCCACAAAATCAATTAGAAAAATGCAGCTTCTGTAGACAGGAAGGGTCAATGCAAATCAGAGTGAAAATTTCGGTGAAAGCAACACTCCGGGAACATTAACATTCCAACCACAGGGAAGATTTTCTTGTCTTAACTCTGAACAAGCTAGGAGACAAAACTGCATATTGCTTCCCTCATTTACATCAGTGCAATTAAAAAGAATCAACCAGTAAATTATGTCCTAAGATAAAGGCAAATAATGTCCCTGTATTTTTCTGAAGGAATGGAAGGAGCTTCCCAGATCACTATCGGCTGGTTAATCAAATCTCAGCAGTATGCAAGACTTAGAATTTAAAGAACAATTAAAAGAATGGGAAAAAAATGCATAAACCCCCTCTCATGGTAGAGAAATTAAGGCAACAATATCCAACTATCTTTGTTTTGAGGATAGAGTCATAAATGTAATGTATTTATAAAATCTTCAGTAAAATATGTGAATTATGAATCTGCAGATGTGATTACGTGCTAAACTGGAGAAAAGGACAATTTGTGCAAGAACTGTAATGTGACACTAGAGCAAGCTGTAGAGCAATGCTGGACAGAAAGGAACACTCAGGCTGGATGGGAGATATTACTGAGAGTTGTAGTAAAAGCTTTGGAACAGTAACAATTCCTATTTCCACTGAAGACACTGGCCCAAAGAGTGTGGGTGCTACTGAGCTCTGCTCTGCACAGGGAGCTGGGAGGCGTTGGGAGCACAGGGAGCTCCAAAGGAGAAAAAGTTCCATTGTTGGCACTGGAATAAACAGCACAAACACAACTTGGATGGAGCCTGAAAAGAAGATGGAAAACAAATGAATGTGGGACATTACAACCGTTTTCAAAGACAAACCAGAAGTAGGATCGAGAATCTTGCAGCCTCACAGGGCAGAAGCTGTGAGCCCAATACAAGGAATGAACCAGGAAGGCTTTGGAAAGATTTTGAAGAAAACACCAGGATAAAATTTTTGCTCCAAAATGTTGCTTCCACATAAATAATTTTGTCCAATACTCTAGAAGCCTAATTTCAAAACATGACAGTCTATTTAATAAATGTAATAAAAAATTCTCTATGCCTTCAGAGAATGATAATTTTTCCCTGCTCCTGTGGTAAGAGACAGGGAGCAGGCAGCTTTCCTAGTTGAGATGCTTTGCTTTGGAAATTTAAAATGTTAGAAACCTATATTTGGCTAGAGCCTTCTCTCAGCTGGGCTAGGAAAAAATACAGAAACTCCTCATTTAGGCATCTCAGACACAAGAATATCATCTGACTCACTAAATACTTTTATTTCTAAACAAATTTAGATTTATATTATGTACCCACTATTTGAAAAATAGCGTGATAATCAAATACTAAGAAAAATTACCCAATGAAGGGCAATACAGAAACATCCCTGTTTGATGCAATTTTAGCATTACAGAAAAATTGTAGGAAAATCCATGTGCGTACTTTTTTATCTTATTGAAAGTATTTATACATTTCACTGGAATTCTTCACATGAAGCCATAGTCTATAAAAAAAATCCCACTGGAGTTCAAATCCCACACTCTCTAGTGCCCAAACAGCTCAAAGATGTGCGATGTAGGGCAGTAAAAGCCCCGCACGTTTGAGAGAATGGCACGTCCAAAGGATCAGGAATACCACAACTGATATAAAAACAGAGATAAAAATGATAAGAGCAGCACTAATCGAGGCTTAATGTGCACACAGATCCTGCAGTGCTTCCTGGAGGGGCACCAGCTGGGTCAGGCTCTGAGTCAGCAGCACCTCCTCCAGCTCCAAGAGCTGAATTACTCTGCTCACCAAGAGATGAGCCCAAGACAAGAAATCCCATCTTAGTGGGGTTTATTGGCTTGAGGGCAGTGCAATGCTAATCCCAGCTTTGCAGCCCTTCCTCCAGAACTGACCTGCATCCTGCCAGGACACTTGTGCCTGTAACACTGGGCAGGCAAACCCCACCAGAAGAGACCATTCATGCATTGGATAAACTGAAAGAAGTAATCCTCCTGTAGCAAGCAGGGAGAAAACAGGACTGTGGAGAACAACTGGCAGTTCTGTTGGTTTCACACTTAGATTTTAATTGGGGTTAGAAAGAGATGAGGAATGGCAGGGACAGGAAACCAGTACAATTGAAAAGACTGAAAGAGAAGAAAAAACAAATTCCAGCTGAGCAGCAAGCCTCAAGGCAGAGGTGAATCATAAAGCGCAATCTGAAGGAGCATTAATCAGAGGCTGGGTGTATGGCAGGAGATAAATTTTTGGCACTCAGGAAAACCTCCATCTCTTTAATCACAGGTAAATAATCAGCTCCACTGGGCAGAGTCCACGCTCAGGTGAGAACACGCAGCAGCTCTGTGGGTGTGGACTCAGGGAGAGTCTGAACTGGACCTCCAAACTCTACAGTCAAGTCTTACTAAGCACAATAAAATGCCTTTTTTTCCCCAGAGGCCTATCAATATGCCAGTTTTGAACACAGACAGGAAAATGAGCATCCTTGACTTTGTGACAATGTCCACAAATACGTGGACAAAATTTAAAACCTCTAGTACAAAGCCTCGAGGCACAAGTGCTACAACTAAACATAGAATCACAGAATATCCTGAGTTGGAGGGGACCCATCAGGATCATCAGTCCAGCTCCTGGCCCTGCACAGACACCCCAACGATCCCACCCTGGGCATCCCTGGGAGCATTGTCCAAGCTCTCCTGGAGTTCTGGCAGCCTCAGGGCCGTGCCCATTCCCTGGGGAGCCTGTTCAGTGCCCGACACTCTCTGGGGAAGAACCTTTTCCTAATATCCATCCCAAACCTCCCCTGACTCAGGTCCAGCTGTTCCCTTGGGTCTTGTCACTGGTCACAGAGAGAAGTGAGCAGTGTCGGCCCCTCCACTGCCCCTTGTGACACCGGCACATTTTCATTAATCTCATTTTCTGGCATTTTAACTGAATTGGTTTTAGATCAGATTTCCTAAACACTCAAGGCTGATGCAGACACCTTCTGAGTGAAACACTGGACAAAGGTATTTAGGTTTTAGGCTTGTTGCTTCTTATTGCCAACAGAGAAGTACAAGGTGACCATTCTCCATTTAGAACCCCTGCACACAGCAGGAATAAACCAGTACTACAAGCAGAACATATAAATCCAGCACATTTTGAACATAAATTCTGATTATTTTTACACAATGTGTGGCACCCAAATATGAAAACTGAAGAGAAAAAGCAAAGCTGCTAAGAAAAACACGGGGGAAAAATGTTGCCTTAAGAGAGTCTTACCAGAAGGCCAGCAAGTCAATCCATCACAAACCAACGTGCAGGCGAAGCAATGAAACCAACAAAGCAGATCCAGCCTTACCGCACAGATCGATCGTCGCTGCCGGTGACCGCCAGAGGCTTCTTGGGATGCACTGCCAGGGCCCAGAGCTCCCCCTCGCAGTGGCCCTGCATGATCAGCATGGGCTTGTCCCTCTCCCTCACGAGCACCTCGAAGATCTCGCTGTCCTGCGTCCCTGCCAGGAGCCTGTCGGCTTTCCAGCACACGCTGCGGATGGACAGGCCTGGGGGGCACAGCGGGAGCTGCCCTTAGTGCCGGCCGCGCCGGGGGGGCACAGCCAACACCGCTGAATTCCAGAGGCCATTCCCAACCGGCATGCTTGGCACTGGGGTCACACACAACATCCCAGCTGATTCAAAGCTCAGAGCAGTTCTGTCAGATTTTCTCCATTTGGCACACAAAGAGAAAGCTCAATCCTGGGAAAACATGCTTCCTGCACACCCTGGGAACCTAAAAACCAGCTCCATTTCATAGGATTTAAAGATCTAAATTTTTTATTAGCCAAGGGGCTCCTGTGACTTACGCTGGTTTATTCCTTTTTCCAGTGCTTTATTTTTTTGCATGTTCAAATAAAATTTTAATGGTGAATTTAAATGGTTTGTGCCCATTTATCACACTTCTCCACTTTAATCAAAATGGATTGTTAAACAAAACAGAAAAAAAGACATCCCTCCTCCCCAAACCCAAACCAACTGAATTTTGCTTCGTATAACTTTAAGAGAGCTTGATTTTATTCCACAAATCTGATTCTAACTCTGGAGCTGGAATTTTACTGACCACAAGCTTAAAAAGACCCTCTCAGCAGGCTGAGCAATTTGGTAGCACTCTCTGGTCAACTGCTTGCAGGGTGTGTATTTTCTGTTCCAGTACATGAAAAAGAGTTTGGGTAACGGGTCTAGATGCTGTGAGATGTGAATGAATAAAAAAAATCCATTTGTCCTGTAGTCAAGGTCACCCACATCATCATTTCACATATTTTTGGAACCAAATACATAATGCAGTGAACTACTGGTCACATTAATAAAATATTCTCATCTCCTGAGAAGGTTAAATTAATCTTAATTTATTTTCTTGTCCACTTCCAACAGCTTTTAATTTTTATAATGCCATTTTATGACTTGGCTAAATTCATACTGAAGTTCTGACTTTCATCTTCTTCTTGGTACACACCAATGACCACACAAGGAATGGAATTCAGATTGGAATTCAGTGGAAGATGGACATTGGTAAGATTTAGAATACAAACACACCTCTGGATGTGGGAAAGGCAATGTTCTCTGTGACATACCGCACATGAAGAAAGATTATCTGCTCTCAGGGTTTGTTTGACAGCCAATGCCTTTGCAAAATGCTTTGGAAAAATAACTGGAAGGAAGGGACAGAACGTCCCAGGTAAGCATTAAAGCTCCACCACTGCTCGAGGCTACAGATGTGCTTAAATTAATCAGTGCCATTGACAAGTGAAAATGAAGCCCCACTTCCAGAGGCTGGGAGTAGCCTCGAAGGCAGTTTTCACTTGCCCAGGTCTTTGGTTTTTTGATTATTTCTTGCTACCGTTTTCTAGAAATTCATGCTAAACATTACGACTCAGGCTGCGAAAAATTACATAAAGCCAGGATTGCAGAGCGCAGGGACTGCTGCTTGGGTGTCTTGGACAACTTTTTGAGGGCTAAATTCCATAAGTGGACACTACACCCTTGATAAAATGTGCATTGTGATCTGTGAGATTATAAGTGCTTCAAATCATAAAATAAAGTGATGACTGAGCTCACAGGAAACATGATTAGATTCAATAAATGTGATTATCACCAATTTAATAACATTCTCTCTAACAAATGTGCCAAGTGCTACCATTCCAAATGCACGAGTGGAGTGTTCAGATGGTCAGCATCTCTGATTATCGGGTTCCAGAAATCTCAATTAGTTAAATGAACTGAATTAATTAATTAAGGATTGGCTTACTCCATTCTCACATCTTAAGGTGTTTAATTAGTTCTCACTTATCTTCTTGCATTTACATGGTGGGGAGCAGTGATTGCATCCATGTGTTTATACCATGAACCATGGAACACTCCACAGGTTACAGAATTGTCAGAGAGGGAAGGGAACACACATCCAAAAATAAATACAGTCATTTAGTAAAAAATTCAGCAGTATGCAGAGACATTTATGCTCCACATTAAATGCTGTCACAGTCCATTATCCAGATCTGTGAAAAACCATTAAAGGAACAGTTCATTACCTTTGTATCCTTGCTCAGTCTCCCTGAGATCAATTTTAGTAATTGGTTTGAACTCGGTGTCCCACAACCGAATGCAGCCATCTCTCCCTCCAGTGGCAAAGCCTTCCTCACAAGCATACATACTAAAAATTCCAGCCTGTCAACCAACAGCAGCCCACGTTTTAAAGATCTTTACAACAAATTTAAACACACAATGCAAACGGTTTCAAACAGACTCTTGTTAAAGGCCAGAAACTGCTGGGCACAAACGTGTTGCCCATCCAGAAAGCAAACCAGCAAACATAGCTTTTATTTCAAGTGCCCCACTCGAGAGGTTTATGTAGAAACCTTTGTGCAAATAGCAGCGATACAGCTTATCTGCAGAACTTCAAATTTGGGTTTGTTAATATTATGACAAGGACAATTGAATAACTAATGGAGCACTTAAAACAAAGAGTTACCCGGGATAAACAAAACCAAACAAACAAGCAATACAAATATTCTTACAGGAGCAGAGGCGACTGAGACATTCTTTCATTAATTCAGTTCATACATCGTTTGGAATCCAATAGGAACTGAAAGACTGTCAATTCATTCTCCTTGTTGAAAACAAGTTTCTATTACACTTTGAATGTCTCCTTTATTTTGAAAATACCTCATGATTAATGACTGTGCTGAACTACCTCGGAATAGCTCAAGGAATGCCTGCTGAGTCAGTATTTTATCAGGAAAACCTTGGTTAAGAGATAAGCTGAACTGGAGAGAAGACTTCCATTTTCAAAGTGGCCTTGTGCAATGTCTTCATAAACTAATGTTTCTAATTATTAGTTACATAGAGATTGCATGTTAGCCATGGAAAACTCCGTAATTTATCACATTGTGTATAAAGAGGTTGTATTTAATAATTCTAATGAATCTAACTAAAATTCTGCAAACATAATTCTGCTAATATACTACAGGGGGCTATTGCTTGCCTAAGACATTCCTGTGTTAGTGCAGCTGCAGTTTCACAGTAGTTCCTCAGGTTAAATGTCCCACTGACTCCAGTCTCTCTGCTTTCATAAATTAGGGATTACTTTTATAAACAATCAACACTCAGATCATATTTGAAGAGGTCCTACAAATCCTGATGAACTGTTTCCATAACCAATTTTGGGAGATTAGAAACAAAAATGTTACTTTTGCAGTGCTCTTTCTAGAACAAAACTATAGTGACAAGTGTTAGATGTCATATCACTCTTCTAGAGAAAACTGTCTTGTTTCCTTTTGTTTCAAAACCCCACATCAAAAGGCCATTACCCACAGTCATATTTCAAATAGGAGCAGTTCTCAAATACATTTTAAATAAGACAAGGAAGTCCTACTGTGCCTTAATTGTAGCAACAACAGAGGCAAATTAATTACATTAGAGTGGTTAGAAATCTAACACAATCCTGTACATCCTCCTTTCACTCTGTAATTATGAGAGCTCCAGATTGGGGGTGGTGGTTTGTGGGTGTGTGTTAGGAAGGCAATTGGAGTAAACTGTCTTTGGAGTATGGCTGGAGTGCAAACTCTCAGATTCGACAGGTTTGCTCCACACTAAATCTCTTCTGAGGAGTCAGTCTCCAGCGCTGGAAATTTTAGTGGTAAAATTCTATTTAAGCCCAGATAATCTGCTTACCAAATATTTTTAAGTAAACTGATAGCAACCAAAGCTACTCAATCTGTGAAACTTTAGATTGAGAGACTTGAGGTTTGGTTTACTTGGTTAGATGGAGGCTATAAATATCAGCTGTTCCGGCACTATCACCTCAGCATCTGTTGGCAACATGTCAACAAGTACAATATTACATCTAAGTTCTTAATTGCTGAACAGCCTCAGACATCCTTCTGACCCGAAACAGAAGGAAATCTTTGTAGCTAAGCCTTCAGGAAGTTTTTCACTTCAATGAACAGCTCCTTATCAAACAGACACGAAAACACCACTTACACTGTGTGCTCCTTGAATTGTGCGGACCAAGTTGAGCCCTTTCCAAACATAGATGTCTCCATTTAAAGCCCCAGAGTAGGTGACGTCTTCTTTAGCACAGGCTAAACACAGGATTGTTTGGAGATCTCCCGTTTTACCAAATATTCCTCTCTTTGCTGTTAGGGCGTTTCCACACAATGTCCAAAACTGTGAAATGTAAACGGCAGACCAGGAGAAGTTTCTGCAGAATTTCTGATTTTTCACATTAGTGAGCAGATCTGACACACATCCGGACAGAGCAGTGTCTGGGCAGGCACTGAAGTGATTCCTTAGTCCTGTCAGAACACCCACTACTCCAAAGCCTGCCCATTTACCAAGGAAAGATCCAGGCAAATGTAGTACATCTAAATCCAAACTAAATGATCAAACTGCTTGAGGGGGTGAGGCTCAATGCTGCCTCACTACTGCCATACTGCCCCTTCTCATTCTCTCACTCTCCTTTATCAGGTTTTGCTGGGAAATGCTGTCCAGACAAGCGCGTGTTTTTAAACCCAAGAAAATCCCATTTTTCTTGTCTGCAAAAAACAGCTACTGCACTGAAGTGATACAATACTTTATCTCACACAACCTGCATACCAGAGCAGGTATTTCTGCCCTTCTCCAGTGTACTAAAAGAGTTCTGTCCCTCAAATATAGTCACAGTTACTGAGAAACCATCTGTTCCATAGGGACTGCAAACGCTCGTACATGAGACAACTCCCTGACTCCCAGAGTAACAGGTTCCCAAGCAAGGAAAGGGGACTTGCTCAGCTGCTACACAGAAGTCATTAACATTCTGCAAAAAGGAATCTAAGACTGACTGGAGAGGAGAAAAAGAGTGAAGAAAACAGAAAGTTTGTCTCAGAAGGTTGTCTTTGGAGGAGAGCTAGAAATATCAGACTACATGTTTTTGAATAAGAGTGCTTTTTCTTTGATTTAAATAAACATCATTTATCAAGCAGAGAGGACAGTCTGTGTACTCAGCTTCCCCTCAAGGACCAGACCTTCTGGGGAAGGCAGAATAAAGAGAATATCAATGAGAGATGTGCAAGAGAAGTGCTGAAATCTCCAGTCCTGTCAGCACCAGGACGTTCTGGACATGTGCAGATACAGAACAGCAAATCTCTGGGGTGCAGTGCAGCACAGCCCGTCAGTGGAGCCATCCCTGCTCTGCCATCTGACAGACACTGGCAGAGACTGGACAGGAATAGTGATGTGTCTGACATGGATTCATCACATCCATCTATTCCTACTTCATTTGCCTACAGCCAAATTTTTAGGTATTTTTCTAAAATTCTTTATTCCAGAAAATCCTTGGATCACGTTTTTTAATTTCAGCCCCTTCTCTATTGTTAATTCAATTAAATTTTCCCTTTGCCTCTTAACATCAGCCAATTTAGAAGTCAGAGGGAATACTGCCCCCAGGGCTCTCATGCTGTGAGTAAAACCTAAATTCTCCTCCCTTCTGGTCAGCTGAGGAAGGGTTGGAGAGCAGGCAGCAGTGTTAGAAGGGTGGACAGAGGATCCTGAGCTCAGTGTGAGATTCCTTAACTCCTGGGCTTTACCTCAGCTTCTAATCCCCGCTCAGCCAAATGAGCCAGCAGAACTGGACTGCCAAAGGAATAAACAGCACAATTCCCAAGCATCAGTCCCAATTCCCACAGTGATACTACTCCTTTAGAACTGTTATTATCACATTCCCACAGCCTTGTACCAAACAGCAAGTTCAGGCTGCTGCTGGAGCATCACTGGAGGGGAACACAGAGTTATTTTCCCTCCATGCTGCTTTTTTCCTATTTTTTGGCATTCCTTTATCTCTATGCATTTACAGTGTCTGGTATTCTCTGTGTTCAGGGTGATTATGGCCATTTTAAACAGAAGACAGGTGCCAAACAAAGACAGGTTTTGGAAAACAGCTTGCAGAGCACAACAGATGGTATCACTGCGGCCAAAACCACCCACACTTTCAAAGCAGTGGTGGTTTAAGGGCACGAGCTTCTCAGGAACCAGAACGAGAGATATTAACTGGTTTCCTAAACTTCTAGTTAAAGCTCTTCCCACCCCAGTCATGTGAAATAATTGCCATCTGTTAGGAATGTTTTTGAGGAGACAGGAGAAAAATAGAAACCTGAAGGGGATATTGGCAAACAAGGATTTGTTTCTAAGCTTTTCACAGGCATGAGAATGTTTTATCCTAAACATCTAATATACATCTAGGTTTCTATTTAAAACACTTCCATAAAGGGTGACTTGGAGGAAATAGTGGGGCACCAGAGTTTTGTCTCTGCAGGCCCTGCACACTTCTCAGTGGTGCTCCATGAGAAGCCCAAGCACAGGTCATTCTGTTCACATTTTTTACCTTGGTTCCTCCTACAGCTGCTCAGTGACCCTTTGTGATGCTGGATGGGGGAAACCCCTAAAGGCTGAGACCATTAGGGTGGAATGGAGAGGGCAGAAGACTCAGAATTATAAGTATGTAATAATGAAAATTACACCAAAGGATCGTCCTGACTTTCTTGTTCAGGGAATCTGCAGCTCAGGCAATGCTGAATGTCTGAACCAGCTTCAAACAAAACATTTTGCAAAATGTTCACAGCATAAAGAAAGAAAAATAAAAACTGTCCTGTATTTCAAGTCCTCATCAGGTAAGAGCACAGATTTTTTTTTTTGTGCAAGTACTTTTTCCAAGTAAACAATGAAAGCTCTTTACCTTTATGTGTTTTACTCCACAGCTGACAATTCTGTTTGGCTGATATTGATCCCAGGAAATATCGAATATCTGTTAAGAAATATATTAAGCTGATATTTTACCCTATACAGTAATGGCATCTAGGTTCAGCTTGCTTTTACCAATGTTTAGCCATAATTTCTGTTGGAACATATTACTAAAACTGAGAACACTCTTCAGGCAAATTTGTAACTCTGTAATCAAAGGTCAAGGCAAACATGAAGGGTTCCTCACATAATTCTGTCAACACACTTCATCTCTGACTCCACACTGCCAATCCATTCCAGCTCCAGAATGTTATTGAATAAACAATATTTAGATAGGCATTCTTTCCCACTTCCTGTTCTGTGCAGAAGCTCCTTTTTCTGGGAGGGAAAATCTACTGGGACTAAGATTTTAGTACTTCTAGCCTGTCCTG
Source organism: Melanocharis versteri (assembly GCA_013397845.1). Taxonomy (NCBI): domain Eukaryota; kingdom Metazoa; phylum Chordata; class Aves; order Passeriformes; family Melanocharitidae; genus Melanocharis; species Melanocharis versteri. The sequence continues at coordinate 144,474 of VZTG01001081.1, forward strand.
GAGAATTCTGCTAATTCAGAACCTGATCTTGCACTTACTGAGGTCAGTAGCAAAACTTCCACACATGTAAAACTGGGAAGTGAATCAGCTCTGAAAAAGAAATCTGAATAAGGACTAAGATGCTTTTGTGTTTATTTGTTGGGAACATTGCAATGTATTTTAATGTATGCACCCACGTGCTTATATATGTCATGGAAGTACTTTGCTTATGCTAAACCTGGTACAACATTTCCTAATCCTAAATAACATTCTAAATTCAAGCCTGGTCAGTTCTCATCTTTTTTTAAGTTATGATCCTTTACCTGAAGCTAACAGATATAAAAGAAATATTTATCTCAATTAAGTTTCTCCTACAGGTAACTGTCTTAAGGAAAACTGAAAAGGATATAATTAAACTTGCCCTCAGAATAAATCGTCTTTCTGATATACTCAGAGACAAGATGATCTTTGGCCCTTGAGCTCCCATTCCACATCTCATATGGAGAGCTACAGATCACCCTACTCCGTGTGTAGGTACAACATATTTACTCCCTAGGCTTATTAACAGTACCTTGTGCTGGGTCTGGCACAATGAGAAGGAATAAATATCTTGTCCAGTATTTTAAAAGCCAGGCAGAATGGCCAAAATTACCTTTGCGTTAACCTAATACAAACAAAAAATATTTTTAAAACACCTGTGCAGCTCCCAGACAAAATCCAGGAATGCTTCCATACAATTACCCTGTCGGAATGGCCTGTAGCTGTCGCCAGGAGCTTTCCTCTCTTCCAGTCCCAAATACACACTGTATTTTTGGCATCCAGTCCCACAGAAGCCAAACGCTGAGGAAAAACAACAGCAATCCAGTTAACAGGAAATCAACCCCAAAATCACTTTGCTGTAGTTCCCAGGATTAAGTGCACAAATGGATTTTCCCACGTGACCTGGGTTTGAACCTCATTGCAAAGGCAAAGACATTCACACTCAACATTTACTCACTGGAGAAAGCACTGAAATGTCTCATCTTCTCTAAAAGGTCAGATTATTGATTTCAGGCTACCAGTGTTCCAAGTGGAATTCCTACCCTGAAATATCTGAGGTGCTTGTTTCAGGTGCACACCTCTCTAGCATTTTGATTTATTAATCTGATAATAAAAGTGAAAGGGAAATAAAAGCTTTCCCTATTTCCAACCACTGTTTTGTTCATTATGTTCATTTTGTTGAGCTTTACAACCAGAACTGGATGTACTTTTAATAACTGCCTTTTACATAGCTTAGTGTATCAAATCACCAGTTAAAATAACTAAAATAATTAACTAATAACCAAGCTAAATTAAAGTTTCATTGGTCATCAATTAAAAGAACTTAATGCTAATACTCTTCAGCCTCCATAATGCAAGAAATAAAAAGAACAGAATAAAATGGAGGGGGAAATCTGAAAGGGAAAAAGCAGACTGCATCTATCTGTGACATGCCCAGAAGATCAGCCATTACTGTGGAAGTTGTAGGCCTTTTCCCTTACAGTGACTGTCCCGATTTTGTCCAACTTTACATGAATACCATAAAAAATTGGTTCAAATTTTCAGGGAGCAAATTGTTTAAAATCTGGAGCTGTCAGTGTTAACACAGAAGGACTGAGCCAGCAAAGAAAACAAGTGTCATTGGCAGAGATTCCTCTAAAATGCTATATTTTAAAAAATATTAAATGCAATAAAGCTCTCAACAACTAAATAACAGAGAGATGAAATAAGTGTTCACAGAGGAACAGAAGGCTCCAGTTTTCATTCTGTAGCAGTAATTCAGAGAGCAGGTACTCGAGGCCTTTTCATCCTGTTCTGAGTGTAAATACTGAGTGCACATCTTCTCTCTTGAGAGAGCTCCTCGACAGCCCCTGCGTTAACTGCAGTAGGTTCACACACCCTTCACTGTCTTAACAGTTACAGTTTCTTGATTTAGAGGAATGAAATAGATGTTTTGGGACTTTGGTTTAATGACAGATGACAACAGGCATTATCCTGATGCAATATCTGCCTAGGGAATAATGCAGAACTCAACCACTGTCCCACCAGAAAATGCACTAAGCAATGTGGTATTAGCAAAAACAACAACAAAACAAAAACCCAACTCATCACCCCCTCACCACCACCACCAGGAAAATATATTTACAGATTTATACCACAAATTCCTCCGAATATAGTCTCCTTCCACTGGAATAAAAACACAGAGAGAGGAAATGAGCTGTTCCTAGAGGAACATAAGGTTTTCATGGAGCAATCTGGATATGCTCTCAAATATTGTTGGGAGGAATGAGGCTCTCTTGGAGGGTTCACCCTAGCAGGGTGGGGCAGAACTCTGTTAATGGGGTCTGACTCAAAACAGAGTTGTGAAGGGAGAGTTAAAGAAATGTGTACAGCAGAATAAAGAAAAAATTTATAGTTTTTGCAGGATTTAATATTTCCCCTTAAGAAATGTAACCCTGTTACAGTTAGAAGTCACACTGTGAAAGGATTTCTGTGCTTTAACATTACTCAAAATGTCGGTGGAACTCGGGGTGCCGGAGCTGGGCAGTGCCAGTGTTACACCACTCCCAGCCGCAGGGCCACTGAGAAACTCCACTGGCCCAATGGCACCGAGGACACAGAACAATCACACACAGGAGCCCTGCATCCATCAGCAGCCCAACAGTGGGAAAGAGGAAATCAGACCTTCGGTACTGGGAATGGGACCTATTTTATACGTGGAGACAATGCCTACAAATGGCTTCCTAAAGGTTCCTGTTTCCAAGCACTATTAATGCCTCTCCTCAGGGTACTTTGGCAACAGCCACGAGGAAGAGCTAGGTAGGGCCAAGAGAACATTTTCCATCCAGGGAGTGCAGGACAATCTGCAATTATACTCCTTTGACTTTGGAACGCAATTTAATTCAATGTTACAGCTGTTGTAACACTTTGTGCCAGAAAATGAAGTACTGACTCTTGTCTGAAAGAGACAGTCTCAAGCAAAGGGGGGGACTTGACAGCCAACACGGAAAATAGAAACGATCAGTTCCCTTCAAATTGCAAAATAGAGCATAACAACTAACTAGCAAATTAGATAGAATATGAAAGACACACAGGATACTAAAGGTAGCTGGAACCAGTGGATAAACAGATAATGAGGAACCTGAGTGGGTTTTGTGGCAGTTATGTAACAAGAAACACCAGTGCATGCCCTGAGCAGTTCAAGGCAAGGTCATTACAATACTGGGGGCTCTCCGTGAGTACAACCACCAGAGACCCCTTTAGAAAAACCTCTAAGACCATAAAAGGACTTCCAGTAAGGGGCAGAGGCATGGAAATTAGTTTCAGGGAAAGTGGTGTTTATGTATTAGCTGGGAAGTACATTGTAATACGTCTGATCAGGATGGAATACATGATCTGTTGGGAAGTTTCACGACACACATTTCATTAGAGAAAAGATCACTCCTCCAACTATGTCCAGTGCTCGAATAAGGAATGGCTGCTTTCTACAACTCCAAATTGTGTTAGAAAGTTTATTCCTTAGCTGACTTTGGTATCAGCAGGGAAAGCACCATGGGAAACTAAGAAGTATTTTATATTTTCTTTTAACATAGGCTTGCTGAGGAAGGTCTCCTGCCAGCAGAAAAGTGATAAATGCTGAATTTCCTTTTTAGTTAAAACACACTTTTAGTTCTCCTTCTAGAAGGGAATTTGACAGAATTCTATTCAGAGAACTCACAGAACTACCAGAAGAAAATATCTGCCAAGTCATTTAGGCACGTAATTAAACAATTAATTTTAAATCTACACAGATTTGGAAGATCTGGCTAAAGAAGCTTAGTGCTGCATTCCTAAATTTTTCATTAGGTGTGTATGCATTATGGCAGTGCCCTTTCCACTCCATTAAAAATATTTTTAGAAAGCACATGAAAAGGGTTAATCTGAAATAACTCAGAGCAGAAATTGAGCAGTGTAGTATTGATAAAATACTTCAGTATAAGGCATCTGCTTTGTAGGTAATTCTGTGAAGGGGAGATGTTGGTACTTTTAAGGAGAAACTGTAGTTAACTCCTGATTGAAGAGAAGACATTTTTAATTACAGGCAAAATGACAGCTCCTCATTAAACATTTGAACAAAGTGCAGTTTCCCTCCTGCCAAATGGCAGCTCCTGCTCAGACAGAAAAATCCCGAACTAAAACATGTATTTTTAAATAGCAACACTTCTGCAAGAAATTCAGCTCCCATCAGGACTGTATTAGTCACAGGTAAGACCAGACAGGGGATTTACTCCAATTCTATTTGTCTCTAGAAGTTGTATTTGAAGGTACATAAAATAAAGGAAGCATCCAAGCTCTCCCCTGTGTATTGATCCTCTCCATTTATTAGAAACTATAATAAATCCTGTGCAATCTGCATTCCCCACCGTGTGGAACACAAGGCCAGGGAAGCACTGCGGGAATGACTGCACTGGCTCTGCGCGCGGTCAGCTCCAGTCCAGCCAGGAGGAATATTTCCCCATTAATTCATCCAAAAGGAGCAGATATGGCAGAGTTTCTGGTTCAACACGAGTGAATTAACTTGGCTCAGAGAGAGGTGGGATGGCCCTGCTTGAGACCTGTACATGGAGCAGCAATTGCACAGGAATGCACAAGGAGCAGAGCTGAATCCATGGAGATCCGCTCTGGGAATGCAGCAGAGCCACCTGGGCTTTGCCTCTGCCTACTTTTATTTAAGAAGCAGACAGCTGGCAGAGTTGGCAGTGAAAAGAATACAGTTCTTATCACATCTGTATCATACCTGACGGTTGCATTTATTTGTGTTTTGGGGCTGAAATACAAATATTCTCTGGCTTTTACAGCCTTTGGATAAAAAAGAAGGAAAGCTTTGCACTGGTAGGTGCAAGCAGTGTCTGCAGAGTCTGTTTTGCCCTGTCACAGACACCAGTTCCCTTGGGAATGCTGACTGAACAAACCGGAACTGCCTGCAGCTCTGAGTTCCACATACAGACTTCTTCCCATGCCCTTCAATCCTGGCTCAGCACAGCAGCTTCTCCTGCAAAGCCGGGAAGAGCAGCAAAAAGCCAAGATGCATTATCCATATTCATGTTCTCCAGCACTGGTCGTTCTCCAGATACAAAAGGGTTCAATGCAAATTTTTATTTCCAGAATAAACTGCAATTTCTCGAGCACTTCCAGAAAGAGAATTGTCACTGTTGTGCAAGGTCAACCTGGCAGTGAGTTTGGGTTTTAATTACAGCAAGCACCCATCAGGGTGAAGACCTCTACCTCAAACACCCTCTGGGCTCATGAGTCTTCATTCCCATGAGGTGCTTAAATAGCTTCGAAAAAAAGTTTAACCACCAGTCTTGTGAAGTTAAAAACTGGGGGAAAAAAAGAAAAGCATTTATTTCTGAATGAACAATATCTTAAAAAAATATTACAACATTAGAAATTTTGTTCTGTAGATCTGAGGTCTTTCATAGCAGCTAATATAAGCATTCCTAAAAATACTTCAGCAAGTGTTACACCAGGAGACTCATCAGGACAAAATTGTCATCAATAATGACAAAATTGCACAGCCAGATATTTATTTATAAAGCTCTGTGAAATATTTCTCAGGTATATGTGAATTTTAGGTCTATTTGCCACCTACTTCATTCAAAACTGGAAGCTCTTAACACTGCCAGGGAGAAAAAAAATCATAGTGTTTAGCTGGGAACAGCCCACCATTTAGTTATATTCTAAGTTTTGTCTCAAGATATCATCTAGACTAATCACATTGTACAAAGCCACACTGTGTGTCCTAATGCCATTATTCAATTAAATTGCCTGGGCACCCCAGCCAAGGAGACTCTCCCAGCAGTGAGATTAGTGCAGTTCTTCTGCCAGAAAAGCTGCAGGGTTCTGAGGGCTCTGCCAGGAACTGATTTCCTTGGACAGCAGGTGACAAGTACGTGGTGAAGCCATTGCAGTTAAGCCACAGAGGGGCATTTCTGCTCTGGATACTTATCCAACATCCAGTGCCTCCACTCCACTCGGATGCCAGGCTGTGATTTCATCCCAAAAGCACCTCCTGTGCAAGAGCTGCGTTTGCAGTCCTCCCACTGGAATTGCAATTACAATTACAATACAAACCTAGACCTTGGACAGCAATCATGATGCAGCTGGAACAGGAGTTCCAACACTGCAGCCCTGTAGCTACTGAAACACAAAACATTTAAGGTGCATCTTTCAGAGAACCAGAAATGCAGCTCAGTTCAGAACCCAGAGGAGGAGCTGTACTGACCTGGCCGTCTGAGTCGAAAGCCAGGCAGGCAACTCCGTGTGTGTGCGCATCCTTCAGGACAGACACGGTCTGGACACGGTAGGAATCCCAGATGCAAATGTAGGGGTCTTTCCCAACCTGCCCTGTGGCTACCAACGTTTTATCCGGGTGAACTGCAAGGCTGCAAACAACACACTTCAAGTTATAACACACTTTGGGAATGATCACAGCAGCTGTCTTCAAAACTCAGTCTATTCCAGTGTTTACTTAAAATGTTTTGCTGAGACTCACATGGTGAGCGCAGGATACAATTTATCACATAATAATATTTTAACTAGAAAAAGGAAAAGCATAACCAGAGAATTTTTAAATACTTTTGATTGATAAGCTGATTGAACACACAGACTTGGATCTTAGTCTTTCACAGGCTTATAATAGATGATTTTCTACAAATTCTATTCCTCTTTTGCACAACCACTCAAATACTCTGAAATATGGACCAGAAGCTGAATAATGGATATTGTTTACTATGAGAAATACACATAAGAAACCCTCTCATCTTTGTATGTTTAAACATAGCAATCTCAGAAGAGACACAGAAATAAGTTGCTTCACCAGAATCAAACCATGTATTTCTGTTAACAATCCTTCAGATACGAAAATAATAATAAAACTGCTCCGCAAAGTCATACGAATACATAGGCAGTTTTACACAGTTACCCAGGAAACAAATTTGAACCATGGCTGAGTATGTGGTTATATGATGGGATAGGGAAAAACATCCTATTAATAAACTGGCACTCAACAGGTGGCTGAGGGGAGCTGAATACTTCTGCTATCCCAGGAACAGATAAAATTAATTATTAAGAAAAATTAATCAAAAAGCTTAAGAAAGTTTCATAAACATATGCATTTCATTGAAAAAGAACAATTTTAGCCCAATTTAACTGTTTTATCTTCCCTGCCCATTCCTCCTTTCCTCCCCAGGCTTGAGTTGTACATTACATTGTGTGTCAGCTAATTCACCTCAGTTCTATACCCATACAGGCATTAAAAGGTGACACCACAAACTTAAGGTGTGGTAGATGTAATTAAGTTAGAATACTTTCCTTCAAGAACCAGAAGGAAAAGATTAATTGGGGTAATCTCTCTCACTGCTAGAGCAGAACTTAATTACATGTGCCACCACTCAGCACAGAGCAGTTCTCACACACACAGAGCCTCCTCTTCGGTTAAGAGCATGAACACATTTCCTAAACATCAACACGTCTGTGCTGAATGTCTCTGGTATTTGTTTCATCCTTTCTGACGTATGAAGCCAACCAGTAGGGGAACTAAAATTAGGGAATAATATCAATTTTTTGCACCTAAATTAGCAGTCTGATTTCCCAGCCCTGCTGAGGACATTCATCTCCCGCCACCAGCCTTTCCAATGCACTCCCCCTGCCCACGTTCAGTCTGGCTGTTAGATAACCAAGGGCTTATTTTTGGCAGACAGAACAGTGGGTTACAGGAAAGAAATGAAACCAAATTTCAAGAACAACTCTTGGTGACTGTTTGATACCTGTATATGACTTATATGTTTCATGTGTGTTCAACTGTAAAAATTGTAATTGTACCCAAACAATAACTCTGTTACAGAGGCCTTATGCTGTCTTCAGGGTGTAAGATTTCCATGCCCTTCCCTTTCTCCTTAAATGGGTATCAACTTCATTTCCTGTGTTTTGAACTGTTAAGGTGCATTTATTCAACTTTTCTAAGCAAACATCCCACAGCTAGACCATTTGTAATGAAACCACATCATTATTTGCACCACTGGAAAACACTGAAATACTGTTATGTTATATGCATATGAAAATACTATTAGAGTCGACAAGGCATTCAAACAACAGCAATTTATGGTATAGAACACATATTACAGGATTAATTCCTATTCCTTCTACAGGGAGGACAAGATCTAAGTAGGGAGAGAAGAAGAAATTCCCCAAGAAAATTTCTCTCTGTTTTCCAGGTTTGAGGGAAAAGGACACAAACTCCCTCTTGCTAAGAAGCTGGGATGGAAACAAGGGATCAAAGCAGCAACAGCTGCTGTTGGTGCTGCCCACTGGCCCGGGCAGGCACTTCCCCACACGACAAGAACTTCTGTGGGAACAGCAACAGGAGCAGCTGCACACACAGGGAAAGAGGCAGAGACCAACTGCTCTGGGAGTGCCCATTCCCTTCCTTCCTTCCAGGGAAGGCAAAGAAAGCAATGGGATTCCTGGCTGAGTGCGCCTGTATAAATTCCAAAAGCACTCTGATGTGTCTGCTAAAAAGCCTCCAAGTCTCCAAGTGCCTCCAAAGTGAAAGGAATGAGAAGGAGGTGTCTTTACAAACAAAGTGTGGGCCTGATGGTAGATAAGGCCAGATACAGAGAGGTGAAAGAAGCAATGGGGGGAAACCATAAATTCCATAGGAATCCAACTAATTGACACAGACTGTTACTCATTCAAGACTGTGCTAAATCTCTGGATTTAGAGAAAAAAAACAGAGACACAAGGAAAAAGAAAAATGGGGGTGAGTGGTACATTAGAAGGGGGTCTTAGGCGTTTCAGAAAGTCTGTACATCTCAAGTACCTCAGCCAATGGCGAAAGAGAGGGGGACATGTGGCCGGGAAATCTGGACAAAAAAGGAGGCTGCATCCTCCAAAATTCTGAGAGACCACAGGGGAAATGCCCCATGGCCTCTCCCTTTATTTGAATAAAGTTACAGGACTCCTCTGTCTCCTTTTTGGATATAAACCTCTAGTGTTTGTGGATTAATTTTCTTGACAAAAGGCACTTCTTTTACGCAAGGGATCAATTCAGGATGAACCAATAAAGCTCAGGCAATATTTTAACATTATACCTCATTAATAAAAAGATCTGTTAGGAAGAAGATCTTTCATGGAACGTTTCCTTTTCCTTCTCTTCCAAGATCAACAAGCCTGAATCTAAGCATCCAAGGCTGGAACCGTGTTAATTTAGGATAATTAAAGATGCCAGACACGTGTTCCAGCAAGGTCTGATGAAATGCTCTATAAAAGTCATTAGTGAATCCATCTGGTCTGGGGGCCTTGCCAGATGGGAAACTCGTATACTACCTCCGCAATTTCTGTTGCAATAATATCCCACTCCAAGGTTATTTTTTTAATAAAACATTAGAATTCCGACGGACTGAAAGTATTTGTTTCTTGTCTACATTGTATTTCTGTCTATATTGGCTTTCCGTAACAGGTTCCACACACTTGTAAACAGAGTACAGATCTGAAGTTCCAAGACAGAATTAAGTAGAAAAGTTTAGATGTGGCTCAAGCCTCAAAAGCAGTTACAGAGAAGGTGGAGGTGCCCTTTTCACATGGATGCGCAGGGAGAGAACAAAGGCAAGACACACGAGCTGCTTTGTGGGAAACATTGTGTGGATACAAGGAAAACACTCTTCACTACAAAAACTAGAGATCAGGATGGTTGCCTAGAGAAGTGGTAGAATTTCCCTCATTGGAAATGGTTCAGGACTTAATTGGCTTGACAGGACCCTGGATAACAAAATCTAAGGCCATGCTCTCAAGACAAAGTTGGATTGGATGATCTCTGGAAGCCCCTTCGAAACCAGACTTTTCTATGGCTCCAAATACTGAAATACATCAAGAAAGTCTGAAGCAATCAAAGTAAAAATGCATTTTGGCTCACAGCAGTTAACTTGCATTAGATAATTGCTCCCTGATGCTGCAAAAAGCAAGCACTTCTGTTATCTTTAATACAGGCATACAGAATTGATGGAGACCTTGAAATGGGTGTATCAGATGAGAGATAGAGGTTTAAATCTCACTAGTCGGGGTCGTTTAAATCTATCACTGCGCTATCTTATTTATCAGATAGGTAAAACACTTTTTCACTGCAGCAGCGAAAAACGGAACATTTGCTTTTGTAGTTTTGGTGCATAATTCAAGTTATATTTTCTATTTCAAATGCCATATTAATTTGAATCTTTTTATAACCATCCTAGCAACGATTCATTGTTCATACAGACCAAAGCTAATTTCCAGAACATCCCTGACAAGAAAGAAATTGCTTTTTGAAAAGGAAACAAACACTTGCAGTGCTGAATGAAATCACTATAGAATGGTTGAAATCACTGTCTCAGATGGACTGTCACCAGCTCTTGACAATATAATTTATCCTCAGTGCTGGGATGTTTTCACTTTAAAGCAGTGTGCAAATTCGATGTTAATCTAAAATAACTCTAGACAGTCAGACACTGATCAATTAATCCCAACTTCAAATCCATCCAGTTTTAAATTTGGAATAACCTTTCCTGTTTAGACAAACCTTTACAGAACTCTGCAGTTTTCTGTAACAGTGCTAGATCATGTTAATGGAGATTCGGGGAGAGGCAGATACTGTTTGTATTCTATCCGTTCTCCTCAGGAAGTCTCTTCTCACAATGAAAGAATTGATGTTTCTTCTTAAAAATTATCTACAAACCCCATAGTTTAGCAGAACAGAGAACAGGGTCTTTCCTCAGAATTTAGGTCAAACTTGTGAAGTACTCTGGGCACTGACTGCTACACTTGAACAATGGACATATTAGACAACAACAATTTTTCTTAGGACTTTTTCTCTGTAGCAAAAATATCTCTGAAGAAACAATATTTCCAAGAAGCTCCAAGCCTGTCTCAAAATAGCCACTCTGTGCCAGCAGGTACTTTCTCCTTTGTTGCCTCCTCCTGCTCCTGGCAGGACACTTCCAGGCTCCTGGCAGGCCAGCAGCACAGGGGAACACCAGGGAGTTTCTGTATTTTACTGCTCACACAGTGCTAAGGACAGAGCTGTCCTCACATGGCAGCAAAGAACACAAACACTCACTCAGCAATCCCCTTCTCAGAGAGCAAAATTAATTTATTTCCTCAGTTGTGGGGTCAAAAGGGAACTCACTGTACAGACAGAGCTATTTTTGCAGCAAAATAAGGCAGGATGCAGCCTGATCCCTGTTTCTGAATACAACACAAAACAACACCAAGCCCCATTGAAAGGAATAATGGAACAAAGACCAGCAGTTAAACGGAAGCAAATGCAGGGCCTTCAGGAGCAAGGGAACAGCAGAAAAGGAAGAGGAGCCAGAAAAAAGGAAGAGGAACAAGGTAACAACAAAACAACCTGCACAAACCCCACCAGATCCGTAAAAATGGAGAGAGTGTTGGGAAGAAAACTGCAGGAATCTGACAGGCTAATCCTATATCTAATCTTCCCCCAAATAACTTCTGAAACACCAACACCACAACCATCTTTTGAGGAAAATCCAGCTTGTAATAACACAGGAGATTGCTGCTCGTGCACAATCACAGCTCCCAACCTTTGGCTCCTCCAGCACAAGCCCAAAACCCACAGAGCAGCGCACAGCTGGCAGGCAGGCCACACACCACAACAACCAATTTTATTTGGCAGGTACCATAGGGCAGGTGAGGGAGGCTTTGGGAGGGCACTGCAGGCATGTGGAACAAGCGGGAGAACAGAGAGAGCAGATCTGTTAGCCCTGAGACAGAGACACTCTGTGTGCACATATTTGCATGTATAATACAGTTAATGCACACACTCATACAAGCGAATTGCTTTTTTACACATCTGAACATACAGTTCTAATGATACTTTTAAATATACTAAATATTGCCACACGCTTCTTGCAAACAACTTAAGTACAGAGCATATTTATCCTGACAAAATAAAAACATAAATGTTGATAAAAATACTGCAATAGCAACATTTTAATTTACTGGCTTGACTTCTATATGGCAATATTTTGTTTATATATATGACAGAGAACTGGATATATGTACAGAATGATGGGCGTTTTAAAAATCATTTAGGCATTTTTTAGGTCCAAACTCTTACTAGCTGTTCCACTGCTGGTTTTCCCCTCCATGCTCCCTGTGTAGGAAGAAGAGTGATACAGACACAGGCTCTAGCATTTACTCATCACTCTGCACCAGCTTCCTACTTCCAAGAAGCCAGGCTGCCTCTGAGCCACAATTCCGGAATTCGGTGGCCTGTCCCAGACAGCTCCCATCTGCTCCCCCAAGGAAGCAAACACCCCCAGATCCAAATGAAGTCAGAGCAGACCGTGACTGGAATCACTGCGTTGGGCTGGGCCACAAACCAAGCCCAAACTGAATCATTTATGAAGCGGATGTGCAGCTCAGACCTAGTAAAGGTCCTGGAAACACACATTAACAGCTGCTGTTCAGCTCAAGCATGCTTAGAGTACCCTGGGAATCCAAGGGGCATCTTGACAGGGGTTTTATTTCTGACTGTTTTCCAGAACTCACCTGAGGTAGAATGGTGACAGAAGCACACAAAGTTATAACCATTCCTGCCACCATTTATCCTTGGAAAGTTCCTGCTGATCTGCTCCTTGTGCCAGTGTTTGTTATTCAAGTCCGCAGAGTTATTCCACCACATTTCAATAAGGTTTGCTCAGCTGCCCAGGGCTTATTAGAACTCTTGACAGATCAGGTCCAAAAGGCCTGAGTGTGGCAGAACATGGAATTTGTCATGGCACCATGGAGCTACAGCAGGATCAGAGCCAGGCCAGATTTAAAAAATAAATGGCTTTTGAACAAATGATTAAAATTTCCCCAATAACAGAAGGTGAAAGAAGCAAGAGGAAAAAAAAAACACCTCTTAAAATGTAATGCTTTGAGCAAAAGCATTCTGCACTTTAATTAAGACCAGCTCTGATTTACACTCATACGCATCTGTACACAGAGAAATATTGGGCAGATTCCCAAATGAAAAGGGAACAGCACCACACCACAGTCCTGCAGCACTGGGGCTCCTCCTCACACATGCCTGCAGTTCTCTAATGATTTATTTCCTTGTACAAGTTTATTTTATGGATAACTCATGGATATTTTGCAACTCCAAGCTTCTCCCAGTGAAAAGCAATCCTAGGAGATTTTATCCAAAGCCCATGTTATGACATGGAAAACTAAGCAACAACAACTGTTGATGTCCCCATGAATTGTGGGCTTTAAGTAACAAGTGATCAGGGGAAGATACCCAGTATTTCTTATGAGCCACACTACCCCATAGAAACCCTCCTGCACAACTCTGAAATTAAACCACCATAATCCAGCTTTCCCATGCATGCTCAGAGTTTCCATTTGAGTCTAAAGATATTTGCATTCATGATGATGAACCAAACACTCATTTTGATGGCCAAAGCAGTTGTAAATAAATACCCAAAACAGATACACATGACACTCTTCTTGATATAAGTACTGTGATTTGATGCAAACAGTAAAATGGACCTGAAACTATCAGTTGTAAAGAAAAATCTACTGGAATTGGAGACTAAAAAGAGCAGGTTGGGAAAGAGCAAGAACTGTACTTAGTCCAGCATTGTATTTGCCCCTACCCTATTCTATGCTTATGATACTTTTATGGACAATGGAACACATTCAGTAACAAAACACACAATAAACCAGCAAGTAGATATTGGTCTATGATGCTGAGATAAAAACAGCAACTTAAATGCTATCAGTGATTTCTCAATACATGGAAACCTAATGAAACACTGCTGTACATCTAGTACTGCTCAACAGGAACCAGCAAAACTTTCATGTTCATCTGGTATAAGGAATTCAAAGGCCAGTCTGAACACTGTGATCAAAAATATAGAATTCATACATTAGATAAAACCTGGAAGTGAAGAAATCACTGTCACATGTTGGAGCCTCCTTTATTTCCTGGGTTCCTCTTATTCCAGCCTGACTGTGGAAACACCAGAACCAAATGCAACCCAAAGCAGACACACAAACCATGCACAGCTGCTGCCAATCAAACCATTTATTTTTCCCATTTCATCACACTCCAGGATTGAATCTACTGAAAACGGCCTGAACGCAGATGTGCCTTTTCTCCAACGGCGGAGATGTGACGATCAGTCAGGTGAAGATTAAGCTGACAGCTCTACAACTGGTGGTCATAGTGAATAGCAAATCGGAGCACTAATTAATTGCCCACATGCACTAATTAATAAACTGCCCGCAGCATGGTGCTTGGCAGCACAGCAGGAGGTATTCCCAGAGGGATTCGCCTGTTCCTTCCAGAGGCTGACTCAGGCACAACTGCTTTGGCATTTCCTGGATCTACTCTGCTTTTTGTATAGCCAACAGTCAGCACTGAATATGGGTATAACTGTGCAGATCACAGTCTGAATCAAAACATTTGCAGGAACAGCTGAGAAAGAGGAGAGGGAAAATGGGAAGAAAATTTTGGAAACAGGACAGACAAAAGACAGAGCTGACAAAAAGAGGATTCATGGGGGAGCTGCAAAATTAATACAATATAGAAGATGTGATAAAAATAACCAAAGAGCCCAGAGAACAGCCAAGGAGAAATGGGAAATACTGCAGAGAACAAGGAAAAAACCCAGCCATTGTCACAACTTTCCTGCATCACTCCCACTTTCATTTTTAGTTTAAGAGATTTCATCTCATCCTGTTGAAAATCCCCAGGTTTATTCACATCTATGACAAATTGTGTCTACAACAAAACTCCCAGGCTATTGTTAAAAAATTCACACTGGGATAATAATACTGTTTGCATGGTTTGCCCTCACCTGACTATCAGAAATAAGGATTTTAAGCCTAGGGAAAGTGTTCTTACATGAAGTGCAACACAACAGCTGCATCCTATTTAGGCCTTCTTCTCATGGCTTTCCTGCCCTACAACATTTAAAGTTTAGGCACTTTAATGGCTATAAGAACTGAAGAGGAAGGGTTTGATTCCATAATAAAACAAACCAACACACACTGAGCTGCATTTCATGGGTCAGAAGCAGATCATTTGTTGTACATTGAATGCCTACAGGAATGATAAAGGTGGCAATATTAGGTGCGGCTGGTAAAAAACGTTCATTTTTAGACCTCTCAGGATAGGAGGAGTTTTCAGTGCTACTGAGAATGTTTTTTTCTCATTATCTCACAGGAATGCAAAGCCAAAACCAACAATTGTTCTCAGAGAAAATATCTTTCTCTCTATTTTAGAGGTTGAAAATCAGCAGAAACAGGGAAGAAATATAAAGTTCTTATACAATCATGTGGAAATCCTGCTCCCTGTTTGGGCATGCTGAAGCGAATAACAACAAACATCAACTGGGGCAAAAACCACTGCAGAGCAAATAGAAACCATACATAATATCAGAATGGGTCTGTTCTCTTAACTTCCAGTCACAATGGATCAGCAGCAAAGTCATGAGTTATCAGTTCTATGAACACTCTTGCCAGGCTTCTGATATTCTGCTTCACCAGTTAATTGTAAGAACACAAATACAAACGCTACTCCCAAAAATTCAAACACTGTTTATAACAAATACTTATTTAAAAATTCATTCTCCTTTTTTCTAAAAATTCAGACAATTGTTTCTCTACAATCATCTACAAAACAGTTTTATTTTTTTGAGAAGGGCACTTACTAAAGTAAGTGTGACTGTTGTTACCTTGCTTTACATTGTCTGACACAGCCTGAAGATTTTTAGTATCAAGTGTCTCTTTTGTATGGGACAGATCAAACAAAACCTCTGTTAGACTTCTCAGATAACAGATTTACCTGGTTTCCCAGAGCCTATTCTACCTGCAAAAGACCTCAGTCAGCTATAGCCTATTATTAAACAAAAAGCAGCTAAGTACCATTGCTTTTAGAGCCAACACACAGAACAATTAAAGATTAAAACCAATACCTTGATTTCACCATACTCTGCTGTCCTGCTGATGACAGTTATGCAGCACCATGGTAAAACCAAAAAATGATTCAACAATAACAAACCAATGCTCTGCACATTAAACCCAGAAAGATAAACAGGAAAACACCAAAGCAACACATTCAGAAATCAATGCTGATTAGAATTTCCCACGACTTCCCTTTTAGCCTTCTCTCCTTTCCACCACAGGCTTTGTCAGTTCGGTTTTTCTTGGTGGTTTGGTTGTTTGAAAAAGAATAAACAAGTAAAAGAAGCACTTACCAAGGCTCTGGAGCTGCTTGAGAGAGGGCAGTTTAACAAACGAACCCTTTATAAAACCTCCTACTCCCTCCCCCTTCCAGCCACCCCAGGTTTGTTACAAATGAGGGCCTGGCAAGCTCAAGTGCAGGGACTTTCATTGCTCATTACTTGGGTTAGTTCTGTTACTTCCAAATGCTGCTGATTAAATTCAGGTGAAACTCTCACCTGAGAATAATCTATACTTAACAGGTGGCAGACAACAGAAAATCTTCACAGTGCAGAGCTGCTTTTTATCAGAACAAAAGCTAAGACTGAAGCCCACATCGATTTGATACCACAAAGTTCATTCTCCAGCCAAGGTCTTTTTCCCAGTGGAATCTCTGATGTCTAAGACACGGATGTTACACTAAATATCTCACGGATCTGAGGTGTTTGCTTGGCCGAGTGGAGGTTTTCAAATGTCTAGAGAAAGGAAGCTCATTTTGAAGCTTTATACTGACATAAAATCCTTATTACTCACAAGTAAGCAAAGGACACACTTTTAATGGGAGTCTGGCTCATGGCACTGCCTGCAGATACTTGAAATGTGTCCAAAACTCAGCTTCTCACACTGAAGGCTGGTGTGCATTTTGCTCCACTTGTGAAAATACACCTAAATACTCTCAACTCACCATGTCTTAGAAAAATCACCATGAAGACACATCTTCTTTCACTCAGCACATACAAATATTGTTGAGTTTATCTTTACAGAAATTACTAAAATAGTAGGAAACTGCTACCCTTTGTGTAAAACCCCAGAAGTCTGTGAATTAAACAAGTTGCACCTGTATCTAGTGAAAGGCAGAAATTCACCTTGGTCATTTTTAGAAGTTAACAGTATATAGAAATTATAATCAGGAAAAAGGTTTATTTTAATTTTTTTGTGTTTATCGGTTCATTGATTATTTTTATGTGTAAAACAATAATTCTATGATGCTTAATTGTCAAATCAGCTTTGTATAGTCACTTAAAAATGTTTTAATTGTTCCACTTTTATTTTCTTTTTAATCCTGAGTATTTTCCTTTGATGTTATTGAATATTGCCTCTAATTCATGTACTGCCATGTTTTATAAGTATTTTCTCGGTTTTTATTTTAAAAAAAATTAAACTAAGGGGAAAAGAAGGGAATGGCTTTATTAGTTACTTGGAAAATCAAGTTCACCCCAGTCTGGAGAGCCATATAAACGCAGGCTGCCTGAGCAGTTAGACAGTCCATTTGATTATTCCATCAATCCACTGTCTAATGAAGTAAAAGAAAGAAGCAGCTTCAAATGTAAGCATTAATAATAATTACACAAGCCAAAGTAAAATATTCCTGTGCCTTCTGGAACCTCACAAAGGCTGTGCAAGCTCTAAAGATGTATTTTTTCAGACTCATGTGGATATGAACAGTGCTTTCAGATGAGGAGCTGTAATTCATCAGGACTAGAAAATCAAATTACTTCCTAGACTTCTACAATAGAAAATCTTACTCCAGAGAGTCCAAACACCAGGAGTTAATACCAAAATGCCAAGTGCATAAGACATCCCGTCTCTGCTACAACTACTGAAGTGAAATAAATCAAAATGCTGTTTTCCCCAGAGTCGTTTTCACAAGCATTATGTTTTAAGTGCATATTAAAATATAGGATTTGAACACAAATTCATCTAGCTCAAGTTACTGCCTCCCCAGAGTCTGCAGGACACACCTCAGGGTATTGTTGTTAGAATTTTGTACTAGAAACCAGCTTCTGAGCTGATTTGGGGATTCAGATCTTTTGTTGTGCTCCCAATATAGGCAAACAGATCAAACGGGAAGCAGACTTAATTTAGGTAACGGTGCATTGGAGGAATTCCCAGATTTGCCATAGAAGGAAGGATAAAACTGAGGAGAGTTCCATGCCAGTGGTACCTAAGTTTGCTGGTTTAAAATATCTATATTACAGTCTGCAGTACTGATACACTTGCAGCTCAGCTGAAAATACAGCTGTCAGTATTTTCTGATCAGATTTGTATTTCTGAAAGCAAGAGATTAATAGGGATGACTGATGTGTGACACATTATCCGCATTCTGCTCTCTCTTGCAAAAATATCAGACAACTTGAGAAACAACCGGAATTTTAATGCATGTTAATTCAAGCAATGCATTTTGCATACATTTGCTTTTATTTTTGTATTCTGCAGGCAGCTGGAATAAGTAAAAAAAGATCTGTAATCATCTCAGAATTAGAATAAAAAAACTGAAAGCCAAAGCTTTATTCGATATTCATTATTTAAATATTAAAATAGTAAAATTATATACTTTAGCTTTCATGATCTAATAACTAAGCCATAAACATATCTAGAAATGTTTGTACTTTTACTTTGGAAATGAGATTCATAACCTGACTAGAACACACCTTAAAAAAATTGTTTTGTTTAACATGGTATTAGACAATAGTAACTTTTTTATCTAATTAGAAAATACCTGAAATTATTGCACTTCAGTGTAATAACATTCAAGTTATCTTATTTGGCTGAAAATAGGGCTCACTGGATGGGTTTTTTAACTCTTTCTAAACCATCCAGACCGGGTCCAAGAGGATGTCACTACTTCTCAGTATCTTACAACCTCCAGGTGCAGTTCAAAAAACCCGCCATAAAACCTGGAGATTGGCATCTATTATCCAACAACTCCTCATTTTAAAACCTCCTTCACTTTGAGATGTAGGTTTAGGAAGAGGAGCCTTTGTGGGTTTTCATTTAATCCCTTTACAGGTAATACACACATTTGAGTCACAGTTCCTCCCAGGCAGATGGAAATAGCTCGTTCCATAGAAAGTTGGTCTCTCTTAGGTTTCAGGAGAGTGTTTTGGGAACAATCCAGACCCTTCTTCAGAACAAACACCTCTACTGATGAATTTAATTGCCCTCAGCCACTCAGGGGAGGAGCCACAACATAAATATGGATTTTTATGCAGAAGGGTGAGAATGGAACAAGCAAACAAACATAAAAGGATGCAAGAACAGAATGAAGAGGAAATAAGACAGCAAGGAAACTTCCCATATATTAGTCCAAGAATGTCTCAGAGTTAAGAGAGACTGAGGCAGCCTTTAGGGGGTGACTGTGGGGTCATGATGCAGAGCAGATTCCAGCAGCTGAGTGGGAGTTTAATTGATAACTCTGAAGTCATCTCCCTGAAGGCTGGTGAGAAGCACTCATCTTTATTCACTCTGTCAGCTGGGCCTTCTTGTTACAAAAGTGTAAGAAATATAAATAAAAAAAATTGGGAAAGAAGGAAAAAATATTCAATCAAATGAAGCATAATCTAAAATATAAATGAGGATTATAATTAAGAAAAATAAATATTATGTTCAGAATATATGAAATGCTGCCAAATTTTTCTGTGAACCAAATTCCTCAGGGTCTTGTGCTGGTTTCTGTAAGAGCTGATCAAAGATACATGCTAACATTTTCAACGTAAGATAGGTGAAATGTGGTGAAATGTGTTGGCATGCTGTATACAGCCAAGCTTGGGAAGCCCCACATTCATGAGCAATCCACAAATGAAATAAGAGACGAACCTTCTCCAGTTTTCATTCCATTGGAGCTTTCCTGTTTGGGGTGGTGGATGCCAGAGGTACCAGTAAATTTCTACCTCACTGACTTGAGGGAGCCAGGAGAAAAACTGAAATCCAACGTGTTAGAAACAGTATGCTAACATTCCCACAGGAATAACCAGTGCAGGACATAACTGGAAATGACATCCGAAATGCCACGGTCTGTCTCCAGAAGAGAGAAATGAAGAGCTAAAAATCCCCAGGACCTCCTGAGCAGAATGCAATGTCTTATGCCTTAAATTCATGCTGACATACAGTGAAGCTCTTCTGTTTTAACATATTTGGGCATGTTGTCCTAAAGCCACAGCCGAAGCCCCAAAGAACAAACCATGGTTGTGGCAATTGCTTTGTTTTGGTGACTCTCACCTTTTTTTTTCTTTTTTAAATTTCTATCACATACTAGAGGAAAAAACTCCTCCTGTCACAATGCAAGAGATTTTTTTTCACTGGAAACATTTCCTAGGAGCCTAAAATTCTGCCAGCACTCAGAAAAAGCTTAGATGTGCCAATATTGAGCATCTCTACGTAGTCCCAACTGCTTAGCAATTCCAGGTTTAAGTGCAGTGCATTCATAAATGGAATGAAGGGACATCATCACTCCCCACTGCTTCCTCCAGCACAGAGAAGAGGGAAGTGAAAGGGGTTCCTGTGATGACATTTAGTCAACAATTTATTTGAAAGCCAAAAATATCAAATTTTTATAATTATGCATTATATAATACTGCATAATTATATAATAATATTGTGTATGTATACACACTATATATATGTATTTGTGTGTGTACATATGTTTAAAAACCCAGAGCACAGTCCTGGCAATAGCTGAGGTGGATCACAGAAACTCCAGCTCTGTTGACAGCAGCCTGTGACAGCTGCAGCAGGTGTTCAGTTTTGAGGGGCTCAGGCTGATAAAATTGTTATATCTGACAGGGAGATAAAAAATGTGCGCAGTGCACTAAACTGTCATCATGTATAAAGTAACTCCTACCAAACTAAATGACAAGGTGAAAGAACATTTACCCCTAGGCAGTGGGGAGTCCCACAGACTAAAAGTGAAAAATAACAGATACCATGGGGAAAATGTGAAATGCAATACACATTCAAGTAACTATTTAATACAGCAAGAAACAGGGCATTCTGAAGAGCTGACTTACTGACCAGCTGTGTATTGATACTTCATTTAGTCTGTCCTCTGTTGAAACACAAAATACATGATTATTCCTAATTTAAATTATCTTATGACCCTTCACCAAGGTCTAACAGGCAACCAGAATACAATTGTGAAGTTATACTGATGTAGACACAAGTGCCAAAATATTCCTTGCTCAGACAAATGCATGCTGCTTTCTCAGCTCCCTTACAGGAAAATCATGTTTTATCTCACATAAGGCCAGCTCTCAGAGAATAAGAGTCCCTGTTCAGATTTACAATATTCTTAAAATAGGCATTTACAAAAATAAATAGCTGTCACCCGTCTCCCATGAAGATCTAAGATTTCCTCACATGCCTAGTCACACTCGTGTACCCACCAGTCTCTGGAAAGTTAAAGATCCACATCCTGGTTCCCGTCAAAGCACACAAACAAGCCCTGGAAATTCAAGTATTTTCTAGAAATTTTAGACATGGAAGATTAGTTTACTTCCAAGCTTTTAAAATGATCCATCTGTGTAACAGAGCAATTCATATGTTCGCACATAAGGCAGTGCCCACAGAGTCATCACCATGGCTGAAAAGCAAATTATGTCTGTGGTAACTCCACAGAAAGAGAAAAGAAATAGCAAAAAGTGAGGACAGAGTCTGGGAATTTAGCAAGTTCTCTGAATCAGATAACTTCCCTCTGTGCTGGCTACAAAACGGATAGTTGGGGAAAAAACATGGAAGGAAAAGGTTCAGAACTTCTATTTGGTGTTATTTTAGGCAACAAACTCGGTAGAGGCTTGAGGAAAGCTGCCCTTGCACATGAATAAGCTCAGGTCCTGACTTCAGGGTCTCAAGGAGCACCACAGCCAGACAATGGAAAGAAACCACACAAACACCTGACACGCTGTTCAAGGCCCACAAACCACATCCAAATCCAACTCAACAGTAACTTAAGTCATGTTTATGGCACTGCTTACAATAATTTCAAAATTAACTCTTATCAAATGTAAGTACAGCAAGTTTCAAATAGAAAGTTATGCCATGTTGTTAAATTAATGTTTTCCGTGAGTAAAACTTTCAGTATTACATTTCTGAGGAAGCAGAGTGTCACTGGAAGTGTTCACCAACCTTCCTGTTCCACTGAAAGACTCATCAGACATTCTGAAGATATTCACAAACCACTTCAGCTTATCTGTCCTTCCATAGAACCAGCTGCACTAGGCACCCTCAGAATATAGGATCCTCCCTATTATTCAAAACATGTCTTTTAATGCAATATAGTTATTAATTATCCAACCAGTTATTCATTTACCTGGGCTTTAATGGATGTGCAGCCAGTCACAGACACAAATAGGAAAGAGCAGGTGTGAAGTTATGACACCACCAAAATCCATGACAAGCTGTATTTAAGGGAGATTACCAGGATCCAAAGAATGCCTTTTAAACTTATGTTTTGTGAGACTAATACCAGGTTTGTTTTGTAAAAACAAACGTGGAATTATGCCTTTCTATGTTTTTATGTAAGCACCATGACTCATTTTCTTGCCTATTACTATTATTTCTCTTTTTCTCTTGATTTCTTAGCCAACTCTTCAGAGCAGAGAGTGGGAGCTTGGAGTTGTGCTTTCAGTGAAACCTCAGAGAGCCGGGCTCATCGGAGCCCTTTTTGCTGTATTTTAGGCTCAGTGCTGCAGTGGAGGCTGAAGAGTTTTGTGCCATTATGTAACTGCCTGGCAGCATGTAGCTTCAGGCAGTTATAATCTGGTTTACTGCTTGTCATTTGCTAATACTTCAGGTTTTTCTCAAGCTTATGGTATCACGGATGTTACAGGGGGGTTTGCCTTCCCCTTCCCAGCAGGAGAGAAAGCAGGCTTCAGCCACAGCTGCCAGGCTCGTGTGGAGAATGAACCACATCTCCCTGCTCATCCCATCCCCTGTGCTTCCTTCTGCCTCTGCACGCAGAGCAGTGCCCTCTGCCCTGCCCCACGGAGGATGGGCCCTGCTGATGGCTCCTGGGGCACTGGAGGCTGAAGCTGAGCAGAATCTTGGAGCACGAGCCCTGGGTAAGATGCGGGTGGTGCTGTTCCAATAAAATCTGCTAATCAAGTGCATTCAGCGGGGTTGGGCAGACTTCCAGAATTAACCATACTATGGCAGGCAGCCAGGAGTGGGAAATAGCAACACACTTGGTTGTGTGCAGAGACAGAGAAACAGGTCTCTGCATCGCTGATTGAAGATCCTAATTTCTTTCAGAGCTTTAAAAATCACAAGCTATTGAAGAAGGCTTCACATGTCCTTGGTAACAGTTCAGATACCTACTTGCTTTTCTGTCCTCTTACAGTTTTCCTGAGCAAAATATCCTTTTTCCTTCATTCTTTTCACCGTGCCAGATAAGACAAAAAGATATATCACAATTAATTCTTCAGTATAAACCTAAGGTAAAAATTACAATGGACAAGCTCTCCCTGGGAAAGGAGCAGCCAAGAGCCAGTGTGAGGCCTCATTAGGCGTCTGCACTCTGCTCATTCTGCAAACAAAAATAAAATGGTATTTTTCATGCTGTATTTTATTTCTCTCTCCATGAAATCAATCTCCTTACAAGGAGAGAAAAAAAATTAAATCTGAAAATCTAATAGAAGCCCAGAGTAAACTAAATATAAAAATAAAAAGAACAGAAAATGCAGAGCCCTCAAAATTGAGTTCTTGGCTAAGTTCTATCTCAAAGGAAGAAGTTACTTTATATCTATTTTCTTAAGATTGCAATTATTTATAAAATATAAAATTATTATGTGTTCTTGCGGGGAGGTCCTGAATTTATGAAAAGTGATTTTAAAAAGGATATAAGGATAATTTAAAAGGATAAAAGAAGAATTTTTAATAATCTGAACTGTCTTTGCCAGAGAGGAGATAAGATGGAAGAGAGATGAGCCTAAAACAGATGTGCAGATTCTTTTAAAAAGGTGTTCTTCCTCCACTTGATGGAAGAGAAATAATGGGAAGCAGCTCTCTTAATTTATTCTTTGCCAAAATTTTCTGTCAAAATTCTGAAATGTCAAATTTTCATTTGAAATTAGTTTGAAATATTTATTTGGAGATCTGTGATACAATTATATCACAGATTCTATATTCCAAAGAGTCACATATCCAAAAGAAGGCCCCCAAAATTTTGAGTGCATTCTGAATGGCATGACCTGTAATATAGAAACCAACAGATTAAAGGATGCAACGTGGGAAACAAAAAGAGGAGGAAAATGCCACACACAAAAGAAATGGAAAGTAGCGTTTCTTTAACACCATTATTTAACAATACTAAACAATCAAAAATCTCATCAAGTCCCAAAGAGGAGAAGATTTTATTCCCTGAGCCAATACACCAGGTCCAATAATCTCAATCTTCTAAAAATATCCAAGCTTTTGGATAAGCAACCTTTCCCCCATAATAAATGTCATGTCTGGTTCTTGCAGGTGGCTCTACATCAGCAGGTGCATCCAGCAGGTTCCTGGAATGAGTTCTGGTAAAACCTGCTGCGAAAACACCCCACTGCAGCAATGAGAGTGCCTATGGACGGTGACAGATTTCTCTGCTGTGCATCTTTTGCAAATGCTTAATGAATTATTATTTATTGACCCAGTCAATGAAACCTGCCAGACCTACGGTGTTACGTTAACCCCATGTGTAGCTAAGAAGATACAGCAATATTCCTGTCTGGGATTTGAGTGGGCTACCTGTTCTAAGAAACTTTGGTAAAATGCTCTTTTCTGCAACCCCATAGCCCGGGTGCAATTCTTTAAAACTTGCTTCCAGTATTAAGATGTAAAAGGGGCACTCCAGGCAGAACCTGGGGCATGTCTGGAATCAGTAACCCTGGGTTAGACCCTCAGCTGTACCAAGCCTCACATTTACAGGGCCAGCCCAAGCAGGGCAGGTGACAGCAGAGGGACAGTTCACTGCAAGGCCACAGCCACACACCCAACTGAACCAAAAAGAGAACTCCCCGGGAAGGGCATTGACATTATTCCTCTCTTGGGAAGGAGGGACTGCATTATAAGGAATGCAGCACAGAGCTGCCCATCCTAAAGCAGCGTGAGATGGTTCTACCACCTAAATCCCAGACAGAACCACACAAACTTCTTCAGTCTGACAAGCAAAAGCTTTAAAATAGCTCTTGCAACTAAAGACAGTTTTCATACAGACTCAATAGAATATCCTTTGAGACACTTGTGGCCACCTCCAGATACCACATATTTTTAAAAAAACCCAAACAAACCTTGTGTGGAAGTAGAAGGCCAGTACACATGCAACAACCACTGTATCTGCACAAGACCTTGAATCAGGAACATAACTGTATATTATAAACTTGTTAAACAGCCACTAAGAGACAGAGCAGTTTCACTGAACAGCATTTCAGTTTTTTTTCAATAATTTCTAAACAGATGAAAATCCCTCCGAATCCTAGAGGGATCAGGAAACTGTTGTAGACCTACTGCTAAAATCTCATTTAGGTGCAGCCACACTGGTACATGTTCAGCACCGGTGTGACCAGGGCCAGCGAGCAGGTCCCAGCAGTGTCAACCCTGATCTGCTGCCAGAGAGAAGCCACAGAGAAAGCTCAGCTTTTACCTAATCATAGATTCCGGCATTGGGAGAAGCCAAAAGGTCCTTTAAGTACTTTACAAACAGTGCTCAAGCACTAGACAAATGAAATAAGAAGTAAAGGAAATTTACATTTAACACTTTTTCTGGTCAGACAGCAGCTGACTGTGACTAACCTCCAGTTAAAGAGCTCTTAGGATACAGAGAAGGAAGCATGGTCTGCCTAGTCAGGGTGAAAGCAAAAGGGCTCCAGCCCTAACTGCAGGTAGAGCTGTAAAAAACTGAGGGTGTATTTTCTTTCTAACTGCAGTTAATTTCTAAAATAAACAACATCTCTTGCAAAAAAAAAACCAGAAAATTCTTCTTCAAAAGTACGGCTCATCTTGCCCAAAACTGTTATTTTGCAGTTAATATTTTCAAGTAGTAGGTTACCACAGTAAATGACACTTGCAATGTTTATCTCTGCATATGGAAGACAGTTTCTGAGAACGAGGAAGCAGATGTTTGGCATGAATGGACGCCCAATTTTCATGTGGAGGCATCAATATTAGTATGACTACATATAAACTGTAGTGCCAGTCAGCTATTTTCAAGTAGGGTTATGCCTTGAACATTCAAGTCTGCTAAAATAATGGAGGCACTCAAAATTCCATACAAAAAATCCAGTAAAATCTTTTGTAACAACGAGTGTTAGGCAGCCAAAATAACAGGGTTGCTGTATCACTCTGAGAGTAGCCTTCATTTTAGGTTCTGTTTTAATTACCATCGTTTTAGTGTATTTCCATCCATCTGTCACAGAAGAAAGAACAGCCTTCACTGCCAGCACCCACAGAAGTTCCAGCAATAAGGTTAAGCATCCCGAGGTTCATTGTGCTGCTGGAATGTTTAAAGGAGCTTGACATAAACATACACTTGGCCTTAAGATCAGGCCTCCCTAAAGCTTTGGAGGTCTGTTCCCAGGCCTTTATAAATACCAGCTCTAAAGGGGAATTTAAATTCAACGTGTCTCTTGGACAGCCAATGCAGACAACTAAATGTCCCTGGGGTAGAAATGCTCCTCATGAAAAACAAGCTGCTGTTCCAAAGAGGAGTCTTTAGGTGGGAAGAAAAGGAGGCATTTTTGCTTTTTGCCAAGGTTCCCAAAAATCTGAGCAGTTGGCAAGTCAGCGGAAGACCTTTTTACAGACCTCAAACCCCCTCCTGCTTTCACACAGAAGCATTCAAATACTTGCAGCTGTAGAAATTTTTCTCTTTTTTTTTAATTTGAAATTAAGTTAACTCATATGAGAACATTTTCTGTGAGTTTTCATCCTAGTAAAGGGTGATTACACATAACTACCTGACCATCATGACTCCTGGCCATCTGAAATCAAGTTGAAATAAAACAAGTAAAAAAATTGCAGAGACTTATCACGTAGGAAATGTAAAGAAATGTATTAAAGAATTAGGTTTAGACTGCTCTGGTTAAAGGCTGTAGTTAAATGATGACATCGACATATAGTGACAAATGCCTGCTGAGTTTCTCTCCCCTTTTAACTGATTTAAGTATTTCTAAATCACTTTCAATTAGATACTGTGACTGTATATTCCAACACATCTGATGCATTAATACAGATATTTAAGAAACCAATTTATAATAGCTCATGCCCCAGTAAAGACTTCAAATCTAAATGCAGCACAGCACTCAAGCAGAGGCAAAAGAGGCCACTGGAACTTCATGGAATAAACAGCATTTTCCCCAGGTTTTCCAACACTGAAAGCTCAGGAGGCAACAAGCTGATTAGAGGAGTTTTTATGGGAAATTAATTTCTTTCATACGAAATTCTTTTAACAACTTGCTGCCTCAAAAGAGTTCCCAAAACCCTGGTTCACCTCAGACGTGCCATGTCTGTCGAGTTTGAATGGCTTGGGGCAGGAACTGGTGTAGCATCCACGTAAGAAACAGGGCTGGAATTTCTGTTGTTGAAAATCTCGGATGGCTCCATGGCTCCTGTACTCTCTTTCACGTCACTGAACCTCAGCAGTCCTGTGGGGTCACCTCAGGTGTCTGAAATCCAGGGTTAGCCCAAGCTGCAGACAGTGCAGCTCCCATGCACTGATCATAAACAATAACCACAGGAATTTGAACACTACTCTACAACAAACAACTGCTCTCACCATCCAAATGGTGGCAACTGAACAGAAATTTAAAGTACTTTAGACCCCTTCAAATAAGCATAACCCTATAAACAGAAATACTATAACACATAATTTTAAATAAAAAATATTAAAGTACAATTTAGATCTTCTGTCTCTGAGGTTTTAATTTGCATAGCTCTGCCATCAGTTTACTAATTCCAAAATTATATTTACTGTGGTCAGCAATACACAACACTGCTTGAAGCATACTAGTCCCCTTTTCCCCACAGCAGCAAGACAAGAAAATCACGTTCTGACACATATCCTGTCTCCTGAAACAACCCTTGTGGAGAACAAGCCAGGCCTCCAGTGGCTCCCACAGCCCAGTAAATCCCATCCCCACTGGCACGGCTGCAGTTTTAATCTCAATCTGTCAGCACAGTGGCACCCCCCCCCAGCACACTTAGAGCAATATTCTGATAAATCCGACGCTGCTGGGACACGCTGAGCAGCCTTACATAAACAACAGCTCTGGAATCCATGGATAACAGGATGGCTTTGCAGGTAGTACAGGGACCTGGGAGAGGGAGCAGGCTTGCTGCCTCACGAGAGACCGGCATGGAGGCAGTCGGGATGCAAAACTGCTTTTGTGAATGCATAGCATACAAAATATCAGATTCCACAAGAAACTAGGGTGTGTAAAAACTGCAGGTGAAGTCTTCAGTACACTGTCAGAGGTGTTGTGTCAGTAAGTTTTGACATATTCAGGACAACTGTTCAATACTGCAGAAATTCTTGGAACTCAAAAACAGGGAGACATAACTTTGTCACTACACCAGAGGAAAAATTTCTCACGGTTAGGAGTCTCTGTTAACAAATTACTTCTGCAGAAATAGATAAAATCAATTGTATTTTACGTGGTAATGAGAAATATCTCAACTGGTTGTATTTTTATTTTTCCAGTTTGCTGTGGCTTTTACATGCACAAATTGCAGAAAGGTTATAGGAAAGGACTGCCTCCATTCAACACTTAATTGAGAGAAAAACAAGGATTGATCTAATTGATCACTGTTCTACAAGTAATGCACAATATAAAAGAAAACCTTCTGTTCTTCTGAAAGTTTTCAATCACTGCCAAAGCTGATGCTCTGGAGGTTACCCACAAACCCTTCTGCAAAGCAGGGCTCACTTAAAGGTTAAAACGGTGGTTCAGGACCTCATCTCCTCCTGAAGTCAAAGGAGGAAGAGCTGGAAGCACAGCACCTGGTGGTGGCTTTGCACAGAAAACAGGACAATTCCGAGCTCTCTTGTTCCTGCTCAGAACATCGACCTTATTAGCTGAGTGCAGAACATTCAGTTCTTGTACAGGCAGAACTCGCCTTTCCAATGTGAATCTTGGGAAAAATGGCATTTCTCTAATACAATACGATTTAATCCAATACATTCTGGTCTGCTTTAGCCCAAACTAAATTATGTCCAGTTGCAGTATTTTGATGCAAAACAAGAAACAGAATTATTAATCTTGGAGAACATATTAAACATACACACCTGCCTTTTTCACCAAGGACAAATATCCCCTTTCATGACTTCAGTAAACACTTCAAGGTAATACACGGTATTACCTCTGAGACATGGGTTTATCATCTCTCTTTTTCAACAAAACAGCATTCACAAAACCACAAAATAATCACAGAGGGAGATAACAGTCCTTGGAAGCAGAAGATCTTCCCGCTTGAAGTTCTCCCAGTCTCAACGATTCACAGTATTTTCCAAAATCCAAGTTTTCCTTTTTAAACAGTGTTTCAAACCTCTTTAGGAATTACAACCTGTTGGACTGCAAATGCACACCCCGCTGTTTAGAAGCTGTTCTCAAGCGAGTAAATCCCAACAAACCCAGAAAAATTGGATAAGTACATTCATCCTATTCATCTCAAATGGATGAGAGCTGTGAAGCTTAAAATGTGAGAATTTAAATTCCTGCATTTATTAGTCATATCAGCGATGACCACACAAGGCATCATCTACTTAAAAGTACTGACAGTGATGGGATATTACGTCAGTAGGGACTGCACAGTGCACCAGGGGCAAAGGAGGCAGCCACCCATGCTGTGGTGCACACAACAGAATATTCCAGCAGCATTCTGGACAGTCTGTCCTTCCTTAAACCCCACATGGTGACAGCAACAGTTCTTGGCCACTAAGAGGTGAAATGAACGGCTGCTTGGGTTCTGCTCATGCCTTCTGGACCCAAATGTTTCATCATTTGGGGAAACTACAGTTTTCCACCAGAATTCTGATGGTGTTGCAGATGAGAAACAAAACCCATCTTTCCAAAGCATGAGTTGGACATTCAGCAAGTCCCTCAAGACACAACTACTTTGAACAGAGGGTTCTAGTTTCCTTTAAAGAGCACGATAGGCAGAAGCAGTGTCAAAGTACAAATATAAGACATTCATTCTTTCTATCCCAGTTGTACTTTCTAAACATGACACTGCCAAAAGCAGACTCTTAATGTGACAGGTCTTAAAGTAAGGGGTACAGAAGCTGTACAATACATTTGCTTTGGGGAGGGAGGTGCTGTCAGGTATAATAATAACAATTCAAACATAAGCACAGAAATACACAATTCTCTACATGGATTACACTTCCTATTCCATAGAGTATCAAATTTTATGTCCATACAACAAGCAAAACTTTTAATTTCATGATCCTGCAGATGCCTCTCAAATACTGACTCTTCTCTGCACAGCCCAGTGTCTATTTTCAGCAGCCTTTTGGAGCTGATAATACCTTTGGAACCAAAATAAACTTTGCTGCACATGCACTGTACTTGATGAAATGATGCTGCTTTAACACATCCTAGAGAGGAGGAGAAGGATGCTACGAGGATATACAGCAGCCAAAAGCTCTTCCTGGGAGAAGTGGATGGCTTTCTGCAAACAAGGGTTACATGACAATTGTGTGGTTTAGTTATGGAGTGTCAAAACTCTGGCTTCGGCAGATGCTTCCACAGCACTCCCACACCATGAGTCACCTGGGACTGTTTTGGTTTCACATCATCCAGGAAACGCTTCATTCATGCTGAATTGGGTGAACAGGGAGGGCAGCAGATAGCTGTGCTCAGAGGAGTGGCATCACCAGGCAACATCCTCCATGAGGATATTCTAGGCTCAGATTTCTCTCATCAAGTAGTAGCTACATTAATTTTCTATTTACTTAATGTAAATTTCTGTGTTCTGGACAGATTTCTTAAAAGGCTACCTTGAACACTGTAACTGCATTTTTATTTTGTGGGGGGCAGTAAAAAATCAGGATTTCTGTAGGACAAAAACATCAATTAAATCCACTTCTCAAGCAGAATTTGAGAGAAAGAGACAATAAACTGGACAGATGAGGAGCAAGACCTGTCCTTCTGTAGCCATCTTGCACCAGCATGCTTGGGATTTTTTGCCTGGAGTGCAAACAGCTGAACTTGATTTTGATTTACATTTTCTAGATGATATTAAAACCAGATTAGTTTGAGCTACATGTCAGATTTATGGCACCCTCGTGCTGGGATTTGCTGAGGACAAGGAGAGCTACACCTGCCTTCTGTACGAGGACAGAATTGATGAGCTGGGGTCCCAGCTCTGGAAACGTCAAGGTGCTGGAGCAACGATTTTGCAGCACTGTTGCACTGAGATCTTTCCAGTGCTGAAATGAAGTGCTCTGCTTTTGGTGCAGTGCAATAGAAAAACTTAACCTTCCTTCCCTTATTATTGCAACATTTTGAAGCTTTGCTACAAAATAATGATGATCAACAGCATCTAGACCTTCAGCTATCGCTGAAAAGACTGCTTCTAACAAATCTGAGCTGCTCTAAAACGGCAGGTACAAGCCGAGCTGTAAGAGACGAGGAGGGGGTATTCTGCCAGCACTACATTCTCCTCCCTTCCCTTTAAACCCCACCCCACCCCACCACCAGAAAAGTCAGCCCCCTTACCTGATAATATCATCGTTGTGCCCGAGGAAGAATTTCTGACTGTGCTCCCTGGTGTTGTAAACCACGCCGACTCCAGCCACGAAGTACACCACCTCCTTCCCTGCCGTGTAGTACAGGTTGTTGCGGCACTGGTGGCCCCGGTAGCCGTACACCCACTCCAGCCGGAGCTGGCAGCGCGGAGCCGTCCGATCCGCCATGATAACCAGCCCCCTGCCCACCGGCACACACAGCCGAGCGCCGGCCCGCCTTCCCCGGCACGCTCTCCCCTTCCGAACGGCGGCGATCCCCGCCCGCCTGCCGAAGCCTCAGGTGTCCCTTCCGCGCGGGGATGGGGATGGGGATGGGGATGGGGATGGGCAGCGCATCCGCGGATCTGGGATGCCACCGCCGCCGCCGCCGCCGCCGCGCTACTGCCGCGCCGCCACCATCATCTGCTGCCGCCGCTGCCCAGGACGAGCCGCCGCCGCTCCGCCGCCGCTGCGCGACCCGGGCAACTTCTCGGGGGCAGAAAAACACACCTACATAAGCAGCAGACCGGGCTTTTTTCCTTTCCGAAGGCAAAGTAACTTCTGTGCGTCACTAGCACCACCTGCCAAAGACTCCCTGCTGCGTCTCCCGTGTTGCACCTTCTTGGCTTCCTGCACAAAGCTTCCTGGGCTCTCTTCTTTTTAACATACCTACCCTCGGGGCCAGAGCTGGAAGAGAAGAAAACACAAAACCCGTGCGCTAGAACCGCAGAATGCACGTGTGTTTCAAATAGAAAGGGACTGCCTGGATGGGGGAGCTCTCCTTGGATGGGGGAGCTCTCCTTGGATGGGTGCTGTGGCCGCTCTGGGTGGTCTGGAGGGCTTCTGAGGCTTATCAGCAGGATCCAGTGCTCCGAGTCCTCATACAAATCCTCTCTTTCAATATCATCTCATATACAACATCCAGCATAAATATGGGAATATTATCCCACCTTTCCTCACCCCCCAGCAACCAAAAACTTTCTCCTTTTGGAGTCTACAGCAACAATGTAATTAAGACAATCTTATTTTCCCGTTTTCAGTCACAAAACACTCCAAGTCACCATGAGATCGTGGGGGCTGTGGCTTTTTTTTTTTTTTTTTTTTTTCTTTTTTTTTTTTTTTTTTTTTTTTTTTTTTTTTTTTTTTTTTTTTTCCTCTGTCCTCCTTTGGAATTA
>VZTG01001081.1:185736-269920 GCA_013397845.1 Melanocharis versteri
AAAAAAAAAAAGAAAGAAATTTGAAATTACAGCTTATTTAAAACTGTACCAGCCTGTTAATCCGTCTTGAACACCAACATTCTTATCTGTCGTACTCGATGCGGGGACGCTTCGGGTGGTGTTAAACCAACGTTGGGCTGTGAGTCAACGCATACCTGCACTCTGTTACAGCAAAGAGAACACACTACCACTTTAATTCCTGTTAGAATCGCAAGGGGAGGCTCTACTAGTCAGGACTCAGCATAACAACCTTAACTGGAAGTGAATGCCTTTGAGAATTTGTACATTGGTTTCTCATGTGCACAGTAGATTCGAAAGCACCGCTGCCTTGCATACCAATAGCACTAGGAGTGGGTTATTTTCCAAGACAGCCTCACAAAATTGAGGAACAGTTTAAATATTAAGATCTAATCTACATTAACTTCATTTAAAAACAAAAACAAAAACAAAAACAAACCCCCAAAACCTGGTCCTCCCTTTCCTACAGAAGCTGCCCAATGCACCTCATACGTTTGTAACTTTAGATTCTTTTTTTTTTGTTGTTGGCTTTTTTAATTTTAAAACGCTCTATAAATAAAAAAATGTCAATCACATTGAGGAACATGAGGCACAGAGAGTAACGTATTGGTTCTGAGCTCGCATGCTGGAATTCCACTGGAACGGTCAGAGAAGTGCAGTGTGTGGAGATGGAATTCACTTCTTTTTACCAAAAAGGCTGAATCTTTTCTCTTTGTCTTTCTCTTTGTCTTTCTCCCGCTTGCCAGGGCTGGACTCGCTGGTTATTGTGACACTGGCAGGCAGGGTCTGGGCACGGCTGGAGGCTGGAGTGCTCTGGGTGGTTGGGGACACTTCGATTTTGTCCGAAGAGATCGCTGATGTGATGGCCTGAATCCACGTGTTCATCTCCTCCTTCAAGAAGCCCCAAAGGCACAAAACTGTTACAACCAGCACACCCCTCTGACTCCCATGACAGCGCGGAGGGGGAATGGACACGGGTGGGAAATGCAAGGAAAAGCAGCCCCAACTCCTCTCCTCTGGCTGTGCACCTCCAGGGACACCTCCTAGAGGCTGTACCTGAGCAGCCCTGGGCCTACACATCACCCACACACAGAGTGCACACCAGCTCTTAGCAGCTGCTTCTCCCCGTGGTACATCAGCACAGACAGCACAGTAATAAACCGTAAGAAAACCACACTTACATCGTCTTTGGCTTGGAAGAGGTATTCGTTGCCATCGGTCAATCTGGAAAGAAAACACCATCACAAATTTAGCTCAGTAGTGGTCACACTGCTTCAACTCCTGCTTGTTTGGCTCCAGCACATGAGCAGCCAGAGGCACACAGGACTGCACAGGACAATGCCCACGTGCCAAATGCCCCCAACAACCCCTGTTGCAGCCACAGACGTGGTAGCTCTGGGCTCTGGATACACTCAGGGTTGTGCTTGTGTTCCCATGTGGCTGCTGGCTCAGTATTTGCTCTTTCAGGTACATCTTTTCTCAACACATTATCAAAGTTTACTCAATACTTTCAGAAGAAAAAAGTCACAGGCAGCACCCAGAGTTTTCACGGCTCCTGTGAAAACCCAGCAAAGTTCTGCAGCTGCTCTGCTCTTGCAGCTACAGTGGTGCTGGCTCAAGGTCTTACACTGGGTATTAGTGATAAGCAGCTGCCTCTCCTCACAGTGAAGGTCAGAGTCTCCCTTCTGTTTGATTCCTGTGCTGATTTTACTCAGGTGGTTTAACTGGGATACGTTTAACAATGTACGTGATGATACATATAAATTAAAAACCAACTGAATAATACCCAAACAAGCAGGAGGCAGGTACAGCAGGAGCTCTGCTGCAGGCCTCCCCATCTTTCCCAACAAAAAGCAAGCATTTTAACAACTCTCTATGAAATGAAATTAAGGATTAAACAGTCAAATAACAGTGCCAGAGTAAAGAATATGTCTACATGCAAGTAACTGAAGGGCCTGATGCAGGTGATGGAGCACTGGGAAAAAAGGGCAGTTGGTTTTTCTGCCTAACTTTGCATTTGGTACAGCATATTCTTCCATTAGCAATTCAGAGAGGTTTAAAATAGTCTAAAGGATGAATCACATAGCTGCAGGCCTGTCTTCAAGAAAGGTACATTTCCCTAAATATTTGCTATATATTTCCACATGTATTTTCTATAAAGCAAATTTTCCCCAGATAGGGATTCTATGATCTTTAGAGGATTCCTGTACCAGTATAAAATTACACCACCACCACCCTTGCTCTGCCAAAAAAACCCAAAACACATGCCTTGGAATACATGATGCAATTAGTTCATAAAGTGAGTCTTTGACAGGATTACCTCGCAGCTGTGTAATGATAAATATTTTGTAATTGTTGGCACTAGAAGTTCCTTCAGTAAAACAGAGTTTCCCAAGTAAAAGCCTTTTTTTTAACCTTTGAGCAACAGGTCTTTCACATATTTGAGTGAAATGGTCTGTAACTATATGTTCTAGACCTGAAAATGTGAGGGATGTCTTCAATAGTCTCCTAAATTCATACTGAAAAAATTAAACAAGAGGCTTGACTTGGAGAAGAGCAGAACCACAATCACTGCTCTCAATCAATTCCAGAGGGAGACGCTGAAAAGCCCAGCACTGTGAAATGCAGGCCCCTAACTCCAGGCACACACATCTGGTCTTGTCCCGGATGAAAGTGCCCTGATTATTGTGACACTGTTCTGTGCTTGCTCACTCTGATGAGCAGGCCACAATTCAGTGTTGGGAAGAGCTTGCTTAGAAAAGCAGGTGCTGCAGTTAACATTCATGGTGAGTTCCTGGGCTGGGTTTCCCAGTGAACACACCCACCATGGCTTTCCCTAAGGGCAGAACACTGCCCCAGGCTTACCTGAGCTTGAACACATGCTTCTTCTTTTTGTAATCGACCGCTACTTCGCAGACTGCATCCTTCAAGCTGACGGGGATCTCGTTGTGGTAGGGGATGCCAGAAGCAGCAGCTTTCGAGTCCTTGTAGAAGCCCATCTCTTGGTTGTTTATGACACAGTACACATTATGCCATGACCTTTGAGACATGGGAAACAACAAGAGCAGTTATAAATCCAATGCTCTCGCCTGCAGAACTGGAGAAACCAAATGTAATTATTTCTGTTAGTTAATGGAGATTGGTTCAATGTGAGGATGTGAATACAGCCTACGCTGTCCCATGAAGTGCAGACAGGGAATTCTTTACTGGAAGCACAGCTTCAAGACAAAAGCAAAAGGGAACAGAGATTCCCAGAGCTCCCTGTGACTGCATACCAGCCTGTCCTCACAGTGGGAGGACAGTTTGGCAGACTGAGCACTTTGCATTCTTGAGACAGAAAATGATTGACCTTTTAATGGCAGCACTCTGTTGTAGAAGGAATTCTCACTGTGGTGCAAACTGATGAATGGAATGGAATGGACTGTGCGTGAAATCCTTGATTGACACAAATACTCTTAGTGGCATCATCCACCTCATTCTCTAATAGAGCTGTGAAAATTAACAATTACTGGAAATAAGAGTACCCAGACACTAGTACTGGTGGCTGTCACTGCCTCAAAGGTGTTGTCTGGTATGAACAACTCCAGTGGAACAAAAATTCTGGTACTGCTGTACTCGCTTGAGATCTCAGCTCTGCCAAGTGCTTTGGCTCCCACCAAATCCCACAGATGTTGCTGCAGCTCAGCACTTGCTGTGAACATTTCTCTTGTCAGCCAAGTCATAAATCTGGTTTTGAGAGCTCTCTCAGGTCATGAAAGGCCCCAGTCTGCTTTTTCAGTGCAGACAAATCTCAAAGTTCTGCCTGTTCAGACCTGCGGGACATTCCTTGGGAATGGAATTGACTACAGCACACGAATCGTCCTCTGTTCATGCTGAACAGATTACAGAGTAGGTGGAAAGTGGTAATGTGCAAACAGAAAATGTCAGAAGAATATGAACATTATTCTAGTCTCACACCTACGTGGTTTTCTTTTCTTGTGGTAACGTACAACTCGAGAGATCTGGAATCAAATCCCACTACTGCCACAAATCCATCATGTGGAGTGGGAAACTCGTGGTATCTCTCTGCCTCAGTTTTCCACCTGACAAATGTGGCTAACGCTTCCTTTTGTACCAAATATCTTTAGACTGCAGCTCCCCACATGCAGTGTTCAGCCCTGCAGCCCCACCCCTACAGCAACAGGAGCCTGGGAGGTCTCTGGGAGCCAGGAGAAGGCTGCAGATGGTTGTGTGCCATCTTGGGCAGAGCCTGGGGCTGCCCTGCCTGTGTTACGCACTGAGCACTTTACCTGCTGGAGGCTTTCTTGCTGTGTGTCTCCCACTCGTGCTTGCGGTGTAAGAAGCCCTCCATCTGGGCTGAGGGGATCTCCTGGGTTTTGGCTGGGAGCGTAGCAGCAGTCTGGGCCTGAACGCCGCTCTTGGCTTTACGGTCTGACGTCGGGGAAGGAACAGGACTGGACTCTTTGGAACTCGTCCTCTGTTCTGCAGCTCCATTGACCATTTCGTTGGTTTCTGCAGTTTCTGCCACCTAGGAACAGTGGAGAACACCTTCAGCCAGAAGCTCCCAGCACCGAGCAATCCTGCAGTTAATCTGTCTCCCTGCACAACATGGCTGTGTATAAACTTTGCCTGGACAATGACACAGGCCAGTAAGTTCTTTCTCGCACTCCATGGAGACACAGGAGGCCAAGGAAATTAGAAGGTAGGAATGGATTAGTACCCATTTTATAGGTGGAGAGACGGGAAAACAAGAGCAGCTGAACATCAGTGTGAATTTTACTGTGCTTTGCTCTGCTGGTCAATTCTTTTATATATTGTTATTCCTAGAATGAGAGCATTCAATTCTGTTGCTAAGTACTCAAATGTTTGGAACAGTAACAATCACACTTTCTGCAAACCTAGAGGAACAGTAGAAGTTATACACATCAGCCACCTTAAATACATTTATGGCATTACTGGGGCATTAAAGGTCCATCTAAGGTATTAACTACGAATCAGCAGAGAAAGATGTCACAATCGCCCAGGAGCATTTACAAAAATATGTGCAATTGATTTGTTTCTGTAAAAGCTCCTTTCCCGCTTTCCCCGTTCCCCTAGTGACACAACAAAATCAAAACATGCAGAAATTAGAAAGATTACACCATGCATTTCATCTCCACCATCCCAGTTAGGATATTGGATCGTAAAGACAAGGGGAATGAGGTCACGTGTCAATTGATCGAGGTCTGGTTCAGACTGGCGTTATTAGGTGGATTGGATTTTGGTTAAAGGAACTGAAAACCACCACAGTCACACAGCATCACACAGCTATTTACCCCCAAACAAAGACAGAACCAAGGCCTTGCCCATCACTTGCTTTGTTGGTCGCGTTGCCTGGCGCACTGGGATCGATAGCCTAGAGAGCAGCCGTGTTTCCAGCAGCTCTCACTGGTAAAGCTGGCGACGTCTTCAGGAGCCATTCATCCAAAAATCATTTAAATTGGAATCCTAATGGCTATAAGCTTTTGAAATGCAGCTTGGTCCCAGTTTTTTTTCTCTTGTACCATTACTTTGACATGTAGAGCCGTTGGTAGCAGCTCAGGAGTTACACAACCAGTGTGTAGTATTATTATTAGCAAGTTACTAAAGCTCAGTGCTGCTAATGCTCTAGTAGATTACAAACATTCTGGACTGGTTTTATGCAGACAAGCAGGTTTTTGTGAATGGCACAATAATTAGACAATCCCATTTCTGCACATGGCCTGGACAAATCAAAAGCAGCCGAATTATTATGCCACAAACTCAATTTTGCCACCATTTGCTAGAACGTCTTGTACCTGCCCAGGATCCATTATTGTGCCTCACGTCACACCTTGTACCTCACCATTAGCCTAGGAAGATCTGAGTGTCAGCTTGCTCTGAACATGGGAAGGATTGGTTAACTGCCTTTAGCAACCTACACCTCCAGAGTACAGACACTACACCCTCAAACAGGGAGAGAATCACAGCTCATATTGCACTTCAGTCAGATCTGGTTTACCCTGTCCCTAAAGACACATAGCCTTACACTGCTCCTTCACAATTAGGATCA
Organism: Melanocharis versteri; assembly: GCA_013397845.1. Taxonomy (NCBI): domain Eukaryota; kingdom Metazoa; phylum Chordata; class Aves; order Passeriformes; family Melanocharitidae; genus Melanocharis; species Melanocharis versteri. The sequence goes on from VZTG01001081.1 coordinate 191,825, forward strand.
ATCTAAGCCATCAACCCTCACTACTTGTACCCGAATCTTGAAGTATAAAAAAAATGTTGCATTAAAGCGGGGGAGAGGGTAAATAGATGAGGCTGAAGATTATCCAAACACTGCCAGAACACAGGTAGTGGAATGAACAACTCCTGAGTCACCATTCATCACCCGTGTCAACCACCCACAGCCAATAGATCCCTTCAAAAACAAGCAGAGCCCTTTGCACACCTTTCTGTCCAGTAGCAGCTCCTGAACCTCAAACTCTGCTTTGCTGCTGGCTGGAGCCCTGTCTGAAGGACCTGACACCTCTGACCAGCACTGAGGAATCACACAGCCCACAAGAACTTGTCTCCACAACTTAAATAAACTCTGCAGAAGTACCTGGCCCCTGCACTGACACAGAAAGCAGTGCATTTGCTGGAGCGGTACCAGACAGATGTGAAAATAGGGCTGATTTGGGGATACCTAGAACCCCTAATCTGAGGTAAACCAGACCAGTTTCAAACCAGCAGCCACTGCACAGCTACTCAACATATTTTATGGGAAGTAATATGGAATTCAGTGCTGCAACCCTGTGGCTTTGAAAAGTAACTGCCAACTTTAATCACACCATCAGACCTGCACCTTCTATGTCAAATTCTACTGGTTGTAAAAGGGCTATGAAAAGCTTTTCTGATGCTCTTTCAGGTTTTATTTCCTTTCACGTGTTATCTACAATTAACAGAAAACAAGCAAAATAAATCATGAACAGCTCTGCGAAGGATGTGTCGTGAAAACGGAGAAAAAACAGGAGCTGAACACACTTTAATGGAAACATGCGTGGGCATGCGGAGACAACGCCACAGAGGACAAACAGCAACAGCAAACTCCTGTTACAACACAACAGGTCTCGTGTACACGATACAGTTCTCTCAGTGGGGCCTGAGGGGTTAGTTGGAAGTGCTTTAGTGGCTACAGGCTGCTCTGGAAATCTCTAAAGCAGGACTGGGACATGCAACAAGACAGGTGGTGACAATGACAGAGGCGCCCCTTTGGATTTCGCAGTGCTTGAAGCAACATCTGCTCAGTTCATCGACTCAAGGCTCTGCCCCACAGCTGAAGAACCAGATGATTTGCCTGGTTCAGATGCAAACAGATGCCAGCCTCTAGGCTGTTCTGGCAAAAGGACCTTCCCTAATGCCTTTAGCCAGTCCACAGGCTGCAATAAATAGGTGAAATCCTACTCTTCTAGTGCCTGAAATGATGACCTTAATTGATGGCTTATTTTTTCTTCATCATCATAGAAGTGGAATTCTTATGCAACTGTACTAATATAAATAAAAAAGGTCTATCTGTATAAATTCCTTCTACAGACTACTTTTTTGCCAGAACACATGTGGAGGCTCTGCAGATGGTGGAGTCTGAAGCTACAGCTGTCCTGCCCTGAGAACTGGCACACTTTTCAGGCACAGGGCAGCCACCAGAGCATCCCCATAAATTCATATGGAATTTTTTAAAAGCATTAAGAAGCTATATGTTGTTATCCTGACAAAAGAAAAAAAAAAAACAAACATGCATCATGAAGTGGAAAGACAAAAGTACAGTTACTGAAGCACATCCTTTCAACCACCGCTTTCAGTTCACAAACTCAGCCCACACAGAACAATCCAGCTGCACTGCCCAGCCAGTTGTCAGAAGCCAAAATTCTGACCAACAGCAGCACATATTGTGCCTCACTGACACAGCTCTGTACACCCGAGGTATTGCAACACAGGACTCAACAAACTGAGCTCGGAAGTTCTCATGGAAGACTGAAGTGCAGATGGCAAAAATGAACATGGAAATACATTATGTAGCATGGCAATAAAATAAAATTTCAAAAGAAGCAAACCGGTGATGTATAAGGCTGTGCTAACCAACAAGATGATGATCTGGGATGGGCTTGAAGATCACCTTACATTCCCTGCCACAACTGTTCAGAATTTTTAAACATTAGAATGTACAACAGCTCACCCCAGGACTGAATGTTAAAGAAGAACCAATAGGTTTTATTTCCAGAAAGAGAAAGGTGGAACTGCCCTGTACTGTGGAGCATTGGCAGAGTCTGTGTGCAGACTCAGACCTAACTGGGATGGGCTTCTTAAAGCCAAACTTATGCTGAAAGGCATTTCCTGCCAGAGTTCTCAGCTGGGACTCGTGTTTGCTCTGCAGCACTGTAAGAGCCCTGATATCCACAGATCCCAGCCTGCCAGGAGCCTTTCCTGCATTGAATGTGACCCCAGAGAGTCAGGTTCAGCAACAAAGAGAAGTGTCCTTTCACTCAAAGCATTAAGTGAAATAAGGAGGCTCTGCAGGAAGGGAGAGGGGGGGGGAGCCAGATTCAGCTCCTGTGTTGCATTAACTCCAGAGACATTTACTGGCATTGTCATGGCTGCACGGGAGGATTCTTGGCATGCATCCTGACTCCACTGGGACACCCCCTGTCAATAAGGAGCTAGTAAGGCATGGAGCATTCAGCCTGCACCTATGTAAAATAAAGAGCTGGGATCTTAGACAGTGTATTTTATTTAGTTTTTAAAGGAAAGCATCACATCGTCTCCCCAGGGGGCTACACCTTACTCTCATTTACACTCCTGTCTCTCTGGTGCCCAGAAATCAAATTGCTGTAGTGACAAGTGGACAGGACCGAGGCCAAACAGGGCCCTAACACAGCAAGATCACAACTCTGCACAAGGACTAAATGCCCAGATAAATCTAGATACTGGTTTTGAATGGTTTATTTCACGTTTATTTGTCTCTGCAGTCAATGAGTCCATTCTGCATGGAATGTTATACAAACTAACCTTAAGGCTTTTATTTGTCCACAGTCACACTCCCCCCTCCCAGCCCTTCCTGCCCAGCTCACTCGTGTGGATTATCTTTGGCCTGGTACATAACTCTTGCTAATGCAGCTGATTTAATAAAGTTGCCGTGCTGAGACCTGTTAGTATAACTCGATGCGTCATACCTGTCAGGTCCTAGTGCTCTTCTTCATTAGGATGTAATCTCATTACATCTCAATTACTCATATAAAGGACGCTTTCGCTGGAAAATCTTAATACTATTAGCGACATGAAAAACTCACAGTAAATAACATGAATAAATGTGTCACCTTAAAGCAGCTGAGTGTCAGTGGGGAGATTCAAATAAACAACGATTAAAGTGAAGCAAATATATGTCCAAGGGGCTGCTAATTAAATAAAAGTCAACTGATGGGAAGGAAGAGAAAAGCAGCAGGGAAGTCTGAAGCCAAAAGATTAAACCAGTACCAGTAAACCATACTGAAAAAAGGTTTCTGTTGCTGCAAGTGATTCTGTGGGTCACAGTCCAGACCATGAGCGGTCATTGGCTGTCCGTCTGCTAATAAAGTTTTTGTAGTTTTGGTAGGTTTGGGAGCGGTAACTAACCCGTGGAGATTCCTGGTCTGAGGGCAAACCGTTTTGCGAAACCTGTTCTCCTTTTGTCCCATCCCTGTTGGGAGAGAGGAAAAAGAAAAGAAATTGTATAAGGTTCTTGGAAGTCACCCATCTTGTTCAACAAAATGAGATTTTCTTACTGAATATTAATTTAAGAAATTCAAGCATGTTCCTAAAATCCTCAGGCCCAACTGAATAAATCCAGTGTGAAGTGAGATCTAACCAGACTTTACTGACAGCTGCCTTGCAAATAAACCTCCTCCTATCCCATAAGCAATTTCATAAATGTCAATGTTCCATAGACGCAGCTTAAAATCTGTAACTGATGCCCGTCAAAGGAAAAAACCACGGTTGTTCAGAAACTGCAATTCATGGCCCAGGGGATATAAAACCAGCATTTCTACTTTTGGGCCAGGGATACCTCAGCAGTGGCAACTGGAAAATGGGAACCTAGCAGGGAATTCAGGGGTTTGGGAGAGGTCCTGTCCCCATAAACCACCAAGTCTTCTAACAAGGGTCGTGTTACAAACCCATACAACCTCCTCTCCTTTTACAGCACATTTTCAGCCCAACAGTTCCCCGAGGGAAGCACAGAGCCCAGCTCACCATTGCTGCTGGGAGTCTCCATCCTCTGCAACCTTGGGCTCCGGAGTGGGTGGCTGCCTCTTCCGCTCCTCCTCCTCTTGCTGCCGACGCACTTCCAGCAGTTCCAGCTGGGAGAGGAAACATTTTTGATTTAAAAACATTGCTCATTTTTCAGGGGTGGTTCTAGAAACTAGCAATGACTCTGTATGTTTTTCTGACACATTACTGAAATTAAAGTGAATGAGGATAAAATTGGAAGGCATCAATCTTTAAAAGCATCAGTCATGCCAAATTTGTGGCACTGAGTCTGTCAGGGAGGGCATCAGCATCAGACCCTCTGACAGCAGCCCACCACTGGCCATGTCTATTTTCCAACTCATTCTATTAGAACAAAACCCAGACAAACAAGAAAACAGCCCAAGTTATTAAAATATCCAAAAAGCAACATCTTCTTGTGTGCTTGCCAAACACAGAAATAAAATGTTCCCTGTCTGAATCTATGAAATTACCCATCTCCATAAAACCAGCCTGATTTGTGAAGATGCTGAGGAACTCCAGTTCCTTTTGTCTGCAGCTGTGACGCTCAGTGTGTGTGAAAACCCAGGCCACTTCAACTGTAGTGTCTAAAGCCAGATTGTTCTCCAAAGATGGTAAAATGCTCTCCAAGCATTAATGACTGACATTGCAGCTGTGTTCAAATTGGGGTTTGGGGTTTTTTTTGCTTATTGTGTCTTCCTAGGGGACAATACAGCCTTGCACTGGAGCAGTCGCAACACAACGAACACCACTGTCACTGCCCCCTTCCCACCACTGTCATCTTTAACCAAAAATAATTTAAAGTGTTTGGATCTGGGTCTCTTCACTCAGAATCACCCTTCCCTTTTAGAGCCCAACCAGTACAGCGGATGGCTGGAGCAAACTGCTCAGCTCCGAACTTTCTTTCTGGGTCATCACTCCCAGGCCTGAGACAGCTCCTGCTGACTCTTGAGGTCATTTCTCATTTAAGCTTTTTCCTTGCAGGTTGTTGAGTTCAAATTAACCAGAGAGGGTTTTTCAGTATGGCTGGAAACACGAAACTTCAGGCTCTGGGTGGTTGGCTGAGGTTGATCAACAACCAACCAACAAATGGAGATCATGTTGGTGATGCTGGGAGTTATTCCAAACCATCAGCCAAGAGGAATGGCAGGGAGGTTCAGACACTCACCGTGGTCAGTCTCTCCAGCGCTGCAAACCTCTCGTCCCAGGTAGCTGCGGATTTCTCAAACGCTTCATGCCGCTTGATTAATTTTTCCACCTCATCAACGCTCTGCCCTATTTCACGACTGGACAGGTAGGGCTCCTGTCCCAGCAGCCAGGCCTCAGCCACGCTTGCATCTCTGGAGAACTGGTGCACCTCCAAAACTGAGTAAAGAGGGCACAGGTGTCAGTGCCATTAATGTCACAAAGAAGAGCATCATGGAGCCATCAGGCAGCTTTGGGATTTACTTAAATACAGCTCAGGAAACAAAGTACATGTACTTGGCTAAGTGTTCCCCTTAGCTAAGTTCAGTGAAACTGATCATTGAAAAGACAGAAATTTCTCCTGTTGGCTTTGCTTTAAGGAAAAATGCAAGTTTCAATTTGCAAGTTTAGTGTGGTTTCTTTGTTCTAATCTGCTGCTCTACTAACTTCAGCATAGAAATGGGAATGTGACATGTGCAAAATACAGTAGAGCTACTGCACTGAGCTCCAAATTTGATCACATAGAGCAAGACCTTTGGTGCAGGTTTCTCGGTTTCAAATTCTCCACTATTAAACAACCAACAGGTGTGAACCTTGCAGCTATTTCAGCACAAACACACTTCCAAGCACTGTAACAGAAAAGTGAGGAGCTGCAGGGTTTTTTCAATGCTCAGAGAGGCACAATGAAGAGAGTTAGATATGGCCCAGCCCAAAAGAAATCCAAGGGTGTCCTTACTCAGTCTCAGCCACTCCCATCTGTCTTCCCATTTGTCAATCATTTCTTTTCTCTTTTCTGTCAGCTGCAGGAGCTTTTCCTTGATCTGGATGGAGAGCAGAGAGCAGGGCTGTTACAAAAGCACCAGGCAGCAGCTCCCCCCCACCCTGCACTGACAGACACTGCACGAGTTCCTCAGGAAGTGACTTCACCGTGCAAACAACAGCTGCTTTTCTCTTCCAAGTATAAATAAATGTGACATTTCCATTAAAATATCACATTTGCATAAGCATTCAGTGTCTGCTAAAAGCTACAGCACCCAGAGTATTTGATAAAAGGGTGTAATGGGCAAACAAATGTAAATAGTGCAATCAGGAACTGAATCTTCTGCCCTTTTACAGCGAATAATGCAAAGTGTGCTGCTTAGGATTGCTGCAGAAGCTCTCCCCTTCCTGAGAGGGAAGTGCCTCACAATGTTAAGTTATCCTCCCTTCCCCAAAGGGAGGCAGGAGAACCAAGGGCTAGGCCTCCATCCTCTGGCCTAGACATATCAGAAAATAAATCAAGGCTTTAAGCTGTTGGATATGGTTCCCTTAATATTCCTTGAATTTACTCCCTACACAACAAATATTTTCTTGTTCATTCCCCTAGCAGGCCTCTCCACAGCATTCCATTTCCCCTGCAGGAAGTTCAGGCTGTCTCACAGCTGCCTCTGCCCTTGCTCAAGGAAGACACCTTTCCATCCCAGAGCCATTCTCTGGAGAATGGAATGCAGCAGCTCCTTTGCACCTTCTGGGCTGAAAATGACACTTTAAATCTCGATGCCACCTCTGCTACCCACCATGAATTCCCAGAGTGAAGTTATACACTGATTTCCCAACAGCACATAAGTGCACCAGTCCCTGAGGTGACACTTGTCATTATTCCTGTGGGTGACACAGGACAGGTTTCTCCCTTGGAAAGAAGCCCCAGGAGCTCATGGCTGTATGCAGGGAGCACGGTACCTCCTCAGACGCGTAGTGTTTCCTGGCCAGCAGAGACTTGCCGAGCTCAATGCACGTAGTGAAGCTGTCGTTTCGGGCATCAATTTCTGCTTTGATCCCCTGGTGATTGTTCATGAGGAGCTCCACAGATGAAACATCCCTAAAATGACCAGAAACACAGATTTTGGGTTTAACAGCTGCTACATTTGCAAACTGACCCACAACTCAAAAAGGAAAATATTGATTCCTAGATTGTCTTTGTAGTTCAGGAAGCCTTTCCTTAGGAACAGCACCATTCTGGCCTGAATCAGAAATCAAATAACCCCCTCGTGAGACCTAATCTCTGCGGGTACAATTTTCCATGGCAATTATTCCAGCAGCCACCCACAAGTTGCTGCAGCAGCAGACTCTGAAAGCCACTCTCAGTGATGCTGAGCCCTACAGATATTCCTCAGCTGACCTGCAGCCTTATCTTTGGATGGAGAAGAGATGCCTCGCATTACCTTGGCTTTTCCTGGGCTTCTATCTGCCGGATAACATCTTCCATCCAGAGCATGAGATCCCGAACCATGCTGAAGAAGCGGAATTTGTCTCCTGTGTCCACCAGCCTCACCCTGCGGCCCTCACAGGCATCCAGCAGTGCCTTCCATGCCTCCAGAACCTCGTTTTCCCTCTTCTGGATGTCATCGGCCTTGTCCCCAGCGTAGGCAGCCTGGAGGCGCGCTGCATCCTCCTGCAGCTGTCGCACCTGTGGCAGGTTTGGGAGAGACAGAGCCATCAGAGGGTCTGTGACTCCTGAGACACAAATACAGGGACACCTATCTGCTAATTCATCACTTAAGGGGCTTTCAGAAGTCATTGCAAATGCATTTAGGCTGTCAACACTAGAAAGGTCTGTGCTGTTATTAAGCCACTATTATCCCTCAGAGAACACTGTAGAGACAAGGGACCCCCCAAAATAGCAAAGATTTGCCACTGCCTGAACCCGCTGCAAGACACCGTGACAAAACAAAGTGACTGTTACATGTCAGGGCAAATGGGGACCATTTTCATCATCAAATTCCCTTCCTCTCACACAATTGACAAATGGGAACTCTGTATCCAAAACACTGTTGCAGCTGACAGAGGTCATTTTTCAAAAACGTAGATAATGACTTCAAAGAGAAGAAAATTTGGAAATGTTAAGAACCTTCTACTACTAGAAATCTTTTCCTTTCAAACATTGTCTTGGGATGGCAAATGCTAATTCCTGACTGCTTTCCCTATTTTTCAAGCCAGGAAACATTCCATTAGCTTTTGTCTAATAATTATTTTTTTTTAACATCAAATCAAACAGCCTTCTAGCTAAAGGCACAGTGACCATGCCTCTCTCAAAATGATCCACCTCAGTGCTCTGGCTGTTTTACCCAGAAATTATCCTAAGTGCTTTCCCCACAGCTCTGTGCTGTGATTACATATTCCTCCATTTAGGTCTTGATTATAATTACCTTTTTGAGAGACTGGGATTGATGTTTTGTGAATGTCTCCCATTTTCTGTATAAAATCTACAGCTTCTGAAAGTAAAACACCTGGAAAATCAAATGCTTGCTCTATCTCCTTTGGTTTAATGTACATTGCAACATAACTGAGCTGGCAGCTGGGCCATAAAAGCTCTTTCCTGACCTACTGGGATAAATACAGTCAGTTGTAATTCCTCCATTCCCTAAGCAATTTGTTCCCTTCCTAAATTCCCATTTGTGGCAGCTGAATGTTGTATTTTGATTTAGAATCCCCCCTATGCTGTATGAGCAGCTGCCACCTTCTACTTCGCACACCTTGGCTTCAAAAGATGCAGAATTAGATCAAGTTTGAATGCTTTTAAAAATCTTAGCCTGAACTGAGGATTTTAAATTTCTTTTGCTCTTAGGAAGCACCAAGAAAGGCTATATTTAATTCAGAATGCCCAGGTTCATAACCAAGTCAGAAAGCCTCTGTGTAGGTCTTTGCCTCTCAGAAAGGAAAAATAAACAGTGCCTGGCACAAAGGGTTTGACTGGGGCTTTTTGGTGTTTATAAAAACAAAAAAACCTGAACTGACCAACTAAAATAAAACCAAACCTCAAAAAGCCAACCAGGCTTACACATTCCTTCATATTTACAGAAGCTCTCTGCCTTTCTCATTTCTTCTTCAACCAAGGATAGGAAGTGGAATAACATCCAACAATTGCCAACATGTTCAGAAGCCCGTGTACTTACAGATTGCTACTTTAGATAATCAACGGAATGCAATGACAGAGCAGCAGACAGACAGATAAGAAAAGGATGCAGGTGAGGTTATTCCCACAGCACTACACGTGGGAAGCAGCTGGCAGCACTCTGTCTCCCAGCCATGGAGGGGCCAAGGCCAGCAGCAAACTCTGCAGCTCAGGCTCCCACACCCACAGTTCACCTGCCACACACCTGGGTGCCCAGGGCCTGGATATCGTGCTCAAACGTTGTGTGCATTCTCTGTAGTGTTTCCACTGTGTTTTGGTCTCTACCAAGCTCCTCGGGCAGTTTCTTATGTTTGTCTTGGATACGTCCTAAGATCTCCTTGGCATCGTGGTAAAATTTGTGCAGTTCATAAGAGGCTGCAAGGATTTGTGTTCTCGTGTCAATGAGCTCCAGGAGATCCGCCCAGGCCTCATTGAGTCCGTCCTTCCACTCGGCGATTGTGGCAGCGTCCGAATGGCCGGAGTTGATGAGTTCATCCGCCATGTGGTTGACAGTATCCACCCGCTCCTGCCCGATGTTCCCGGTGTCCCGGGCGAATTCCCGGAACCGCTCCTGCAGCATCTGGAAGGCAGAGAAAGAGCCCCATGCAGTGCTGTGGCTACAGAGAGACCTGAGCGAGCCAAGCCACCTCTCGTGAGCAGCACTCAGCAAGGGCCCCTCGAAGGACTCACCGTGACATGCTCATAGTCCTGGCCCAGCTCGTGGGACCCTGCCACCACCTCCCTCTCGGCGATCCACTGCTCCAGGTCATCCACTTCGCGGTTGAGCTGGAAGAGCCGGTGCCTCTCGTCCAGCTTGCCCCTCCTCTCCTCAGCGAGGTCCTTCAGGCCCGCATAGAGCTTGTCCACCTTGGACTGGCGCATGCTGATGCGCTCGCTGGAAAACCAAACAGCACTGAGTCTGCATTGCCTTTGCAAGCAAAACCAAATGGGGAAAACTGCAAGGAATGACAGTCACTCAGGGCATTTAATCCAGGGAATGCACGTCTGCTGCAGGCAGGAATTTGACTCGGATATACCAGACCGATCCTCTGCTGGCAGAGGTGACAGCAATAGCTGGGAAACCTGTCTGTCCTGTACTGTAACTCCCTGGCTTTAGAGAGGGGAGCTGGAATCCCGCTCTCCATTTGTTTGGCCACAGATCACACCAGAGTCTTCTCCCAAAGCTACAGGCAGGATCTGAGCTGCTGAGGCAGGGAGCAGTTCCTTTTCAGCTAAACTCTGTTTCAGAGTTCAGCAGCACTCATGGGTTTCTTACCCCCTAAAGCTCAGAATTTGCACAACGGGTGAATATTACTACTCGCTGTATCTTTTGCCTCTTTTTTGTCTGAGCCATACAGTGCTGTCAAAGTGCCTTCCCTCTGCCTTTTAAAGCTGATGATGCTATTCCAGTACTCAGACAGCTCAGCCAGGAAATCTGCTCTCATCAGAAGCGATCATGACCACAAGAGAGTGCTTTAGAGTTAAATAACAACCTTCCACCGGAGGCAGAGTGTGTCTGTCCGAGGCCAGTGCCACCTTCCAGCCTCTGCAGGCTGAGCAGTTAAATAGATCAGCCTCAGAGTGGAATCAAGCCTTGCAGCTGAAGCCAGTGGAGAATTCTGTCGCTGAGCTGCAGCTCTTACAGCAAAATGGTTCTTAAGCTTCCTGAGTTCTCCCCCAGGGAAAGCCATTTATGAAAGATTAGACAAATTTACCAAAAGTAAGATGTTAATGTGGCCATGTTTAAAGCATCTGATTCCAGGCTCTGATTCTGCTGGAATCTCAAAGAGAAGAGGCAGATCCTGGGGAGCACTGCAGAAGGATTAATGACAGTGACCTTCCCTGCTGGACATAAAAGTTGGTTTGAAGAGCAGATCTGGACCTTGTCCCAGATAACTGCTCCACCTCTGTGAGGTTCAGCAGTGCTGGCAGATCTGACACTGCAGCCTGCACAAGGGACACAACAGACAGGTACTCCAGGTGTCCAGAACCACCAGAAATCAGCAGCTGCACACACTGACCCTGTCTGTGGCCAAATCAGAGTGGTCCAACACGCACCTTGAATTGAGTGAGGCTGAACTCCTCTTCCTCTGTGTGAGCTTCTGAGCTACTTACTCTTTGCTGTGGTCTTTGTGTGTCAGAATCACGCAATGAAGGGACTGAATTACTAAAAGAACTCATGATCCAATTAAAAATGGCAGTTAATACCTTTCTGGGTGATTATCTGCCACCAAAGTTCTGCTGGTCTTTGAAAGCTGGTGCACAGTTTCAGCATAATCTTCTACAGCTTGTTCCAAAATCTGGTGTTTCTTCAGCATGGACACTGCACTCTGTTCATCCTGTAAGGGTGATAGAAAACGACAGGAAGAATTATAAGGAGCTGCTCCCAAGTATGGCTTGAAGACAAGTCCTTCTGCCAATGGTATAGAACAGTTGATATCACAGCAAATGGTAACTCCAGAAAGCAAAATAATGAGTGAAAGAGACCAACCCCTCTGGGATCAGAACAAAATCACATCAGCTGGGCATGGAGCATGGCAAGTCTCCTCTTCTATGAAGCTTTTTGTGTGTTTCCACAACACTGGTACAGGGCTCAGAAACATGGAACAGATTAAGACACACCACTTGTCAGGCATCTCAACAACAGCATGGGGCAAAGAAAAGAAATCCTACACAGCCCATGTCAATGGATTCTCCATCAAAGTGCCTGGAGAAGTTCCAATCAAAACTTTTAATGCACTGATATAGCTAAGAAAAACAGCCCCCAACTCACAGTGTTAACTGATATTGTCAATAAATCTGAAAAGATTATACAATATTTTGCATAGGGAGCTATTTGCAATAGATAAAAAAGAAAACAAGCCATTTTTAACTGGAGACTGAACACCTGTGGAATGTGTTCTCCTGATACAAAGCTGAGCTTTATTTTACCAGGGCAGTGAACATGGTGCATTTGTGTTGATAACAAATCAGTTCCAGTACTAACACCTCCTTGGAAAACAGGAGTTTACATTCTCTCTGGTACAGTCTGAAGCTGGGAGTCAAAGCTGATGGTCACTGGGAGTCAAGGCTGGTGACAGTGGTAGCAGCTGACTGACCACCAGGCCCTGTTTCCAGCCAGGTGAATTGTGCTGTCACTCAAAACTAACAGAAAACTGGACCTAACTGGACTGCACTGGCAATCCTGACCTTGCAGTGAAGGCAGGCACAGAGCTGCCCTCTGCAGTGTGAGGATGCTTCCCTGGCTCCACACAGCACAGCCTATCCTCCACACTATCAGAGATGTCAGAACAGATAGAAGCCATGATCACTTGAGGCTTCACCAGGTAGTTAAACTTGTTTATGTCACCATTCCATAGTGCCACATTAAATCATGTCACCTGCCTCCCTCCAGCAAAGCAATTAAGCCCAAAGTAGTGTCACTGTGGAGCTGCTCACCTTGGCTTTCTCTTCTGACATCATGTAGAGCTCCTGCTCACTCATCCAGGCCTCAGCCTCGGCTGCATCGAAGTAATACTGCTGAGCCCTGTGAGACTCCTCCAGGCGCTTGTGGCGCTTCTCCGTCTCCTCGATGAGGAGGTTCCACAGCTGCTTCAAGTCTGCAAGTCTCTGTTGAATGACTTCAGCATTGGGGCTGCTCTCTGTGATAATGTTCTGACTCCTCTCGAAAATGTCATCGATGCGAGGCTGGTGGCCCTGGATTTCTTTCTGCAGGGTCTACACGGGAAAAAATTGACTGATAAGACAATGCACAAATGAAAAGGAGATGCAAGTCAGGGGTCTTAACTCCAGAGGGGCAGCAAAACACACACCATCAGCTCATGTGGACAACCCGGGGCTGTGCCACCACCAGTGGTCACACCGCAGCACCCATTGTTTTACCCCAAACATTTCCTTTCTGAATTAGTCAGCACTAAGGAGAAACAGCAAGTATGGAGCTCTAACAGCACCTACTTACCTGATTTTTCTTTATTAGCAGCTGCACAGTCTGGAGGTTGTGTCCATGATCAGTAGATGTAGCTATGGGCATCCTCTCTCCGACCCACAACTGAAAGAGAGAGAACACATGATTTCAAGCAAACTCAGATACAGTTAGGGCAGCAGAGAGAGGCTGGTGCACATGAGCTGCAGAAAGCAGCAGTATTCCAACATTTTCCTACTGGCTGGGGAATGGGATTTCTTTGATACTCACAATTTCATCTTCCACATCCCGGTTGAACTGGTGGATCTCTTTGGAGGCCAGCAGGTTGGCCTTTCTCTCATTCAAAGGCTCCAGCAGCTCCAAGAATTTCTTTTCTACAGTAAGGCGTTTCCCATCAACTTCATCTGTGCTCTTGCCCTCTTGGCTCAAAGCCCTTGCCTGGCTTTGCAGCTCTTCTATCTCCTTCTTACGGACATCCATTTGATTCTCCAGCATCTAAACAGAAACATGGCAAAAAGGTCCTGAAATCTGGAATGAAAGCTGTTGATACGATTAGGACACATCAACAGCTTCCTCAGAAGGGAGAACAGATGCTGGTCAGTGAGGATTTACCATGTTAATAAATTATTGTCTGATTTGTTGCTGGATGTATTTCTTGTTCTTCTTAAAGATACATGAAAGAATAGAAAGAAAAGCAGTTCTTTCTTTTCTAAAGTGAAAGCCTGCCCTTCCTGTTCCTGGTATCTGCTGTCTGCCCACTGCACCTCATGCTCTCTTTACCTGCTGCTTCTTCAACAGGATGTTGACACTGGTGAGATCTTTTCCGTAGTCATCTGACTGGATTTGGCTCTCCAAACCATTCAGCCACTTATCCAGGTCTGCACAGCTCTGGGTAAAAAGCTCTGCCTTGTTTGCATCAAAGAGACGCTGAGCCTTGGTCTGGGTGGTGGATTCAAGCTCATCCCACATTTGGTGGAGACCTGTCAGCTTCTCCTTCACGACGGCCTCAGTCTCTGGTTTCTCTGCAATGAGCTGCATTCCCTCCTGCAAAGCAAAGAGCAACCAAATGGTACCTCCTCAGGAGCACTCACAGCCCGTTAGGGCAATTATCCTGATTAATAAGCACTCAGGATCCCTCATCCGCTGGCAGCATCAACCACTCATTTTCTATCTCCAATTATCCAGTGACTCCTTCCAGAATATCAGCTCCCAGGTCCCTCTGCTGCCTGGAAGAGGGATATTTTAGCAATGGGAAGGTCAAGCAATGCCTTCTTTCTCTTCTCCATTGCACAAGCTCCCTGAAGAGAGCTCCTGGGGCCCCTGGGGCCGTGGCTCAGGCAGGATGGAGCAGGGAGCTGGAGCTGCACACACTGGGTGTCCTGAGGCCCCAGCTCCTCGGAGCCACATCACCAGAGAACCATGAACACACAGCATAATGTTGGGAGAGTCTGGGAAATACTGTCTTTATTCTAATTATCCCTCTATCTCTGCACTTGAGTGCAGATGGGAATGCTGCCCCCAACCTAGCATATTCCATATGAATGTTAATCCAGGAACTGTCACAACTCTTTACACAACCCTGGTCCTTTGCTGCAATCTCATTCTTCAGAAGCAAAGGAGGAGGATGTATTAACATCACTAAAAGAAACTTCCAGTACTAAGAGCAGCCTTCTAATTACACCATTAAAGGGTATTGCTATTTGTAGATCACAGAAAAGCCTCTAATGGGATATGGAGTGCCAAAGTGGGAGAGGAAATGAGCAATTAAGCTAACTTACACTGAACAGAAACCCACTGTCAGAGCTAAAGAGGAGACTCCTCAGTGCTCCAGAGCTGCACAGGAGAAATGGGGGGGAAAGTACAGCTCATCACAACATATTAAGGCTTCAAAGTAACTTGATACAGAGATGTGAATCTTAATTATTCACAAAACTGGATGTTCTTTACCTCATCCCCTAATTTTGCATGGAGAAAGGCAGCTTGGTTATAATTCTGAATGAATGAAAACCAGCTTAGCAGCATAGGAGAATAAACTCAGCTATTCCCTATATTCTGTTATTTCCCGGGAAGTGCTTCTACTTTATTGGCTCAAATCCCAACATTTGCTCCACTTAGCCTTCAGGTATGAAATTTAGGCTATGCCTTCCTTCTGGCAGATAGGAAAGACAAGACTAAACTGGCACCTTAGCCAATGTCTGAGTGAATGTCTCGTATAAAAGTCTTTTAACATCAGTGAGGAACGAAATGGGTTGGATGGAGACACAATGCACCAGAAATCTCCTTTAGCCTCAGCTGTGGGGTGATTTAAGGGCCATTTCTGCAGAGGAGCAGATCTCATCTCTGTGCATAACACCCTGGACAAAGATAAGGGCATTTTTCAGATGTTCTTTACTTACCTTTTCAATCTTCTCCAGCCACTCTTTGTTGGAGGCAAGCTCTGCCATGAATGCCTGATGCTTCAGCCACTTGCTGTGCAGATTCCTTGCCTCATCATAGGACATATCCTGGGCAGTGAGCATCTTCTCATTGATCCAGAGGGAGAGCTTGAAAGGAAAATACATGGGGGTGTGAGGAAACATTCCTAGTGTGAAATAATGCAAAATGCCTCCAGATCAAGGATAAAGAGATGCCTCCACAGAAGAGTTGTGAGACTCAGAGACTTCTCTTACTCAGGGATTTACTCAGGGCTCAGTCAAGGATCTGCCTCCTTAACAGTTCAATTCAAACATCCATCTCCAATACATAAATAACGTATGATTCAAGCAGGAAGGAATCACTTTTGTGACAAGCAAAATCAAACACACAGGTCTCACCCAGTTCAACAGCAAGAGAAACAGAGACACGCGTCCTACTTATTGGTCAGATGGTTTTGTAGAGATTGGTAGAGATGGTTTTGCACCATTAATTCACAGCACATTTGTACCTTTTCTCCTCAGTCTTTTTTCTGTATAGGTTTTACATAAGTCGTTTATTTATCCAGTCTCCAGGAGGGTTTTGGTACTGGAGACTTTCCTTTTCCCATTATATAAAATCCAAGACTGTTTTCTGTCTGATTTTCAGCAAATACTAAGGCACTGGGGACAATTTCCATATCACCACTAGAGAAAACCAATACTTTAAGAGACAGTTGATTTGCCAAGGGCAAATGGAATGTGAAAATGATCCTAGCAGCCAACATCACATTTCCTCCTAGAGTGAGTCTGACCGCCTCATCTATCCCTGAGGTGTGGATAAAAACCACATTCGCAGGAATGTTTATAGAATTTGAAAAGGTTCATTTTCTGCACATTTAGAGCGGAAAATGTCAAAACAAATCTCTGCTTGGTTTCTAGAACAGGACTTGGGTGAGCAAGCAGCCCAAAAAGGAGAGGAACAGAGGCCTCTGCTGTGTGCTCAGGACACAGGGCAACAAATTCCAGTGAGCACTCAAGAGCCTCTTTTCAATTGCCCCTTAAAATTTCAATTGTCCATTAAATGCACCCTTCCACAAAAAGGGAAAACTTCTCAGAGCAATCAGAGAAATTCCTCATTGGATCTTCCCATCAAGTCTAAACAGAAAAATGCTCATGTTAGTGAAGAGCTCTGTAGGCAGAAGTTTACATTAGAACAGGCTACTGTGCTGCTGAACAGTCAAAGGCTACATAGAGATTAGGATATAACCCAGAATTAGTGGTTTTACTCCTGCCTTTCTGAGGAGGAGACAGCTGCTCTGCTCTGCAAATTGCACTGCTTGGCTTTCACTGTTTGCTTTTACTCAGCCACAGCATTAAGGCTTCTGAGGATTTAGAAGTGCTTCCCAAGGAGAGGCTGGATCATTTCTGTTACCAGCTGGGAGGTGGCAAGGCAGGGACAACATGTGGTTCACAGCCAGGGCCTGTCAGGATAAACCCCTCAGAGCACAGAAATGCAGAGAAAGTATTTAAGGGCTCACTGCTGAAATCTGGGTTTTGCAACC
Source organism: Melanocharis versteri (assembly GCA_013397845.1). Classification (NCBI taxonomy): domain Eukaryota; kingdom Metazoa; phylum Chordata; class Aves; order Passeriformes; family Melanocharitidae; genus Melanocharis; species Melanocharis versteri. The sequence continues at coordinate 208,867 of VZTG01001081.1, forward strand.
GCTACAGGCACTAGAAGTCAGTACCTTGAGTATGAAAGTAGATTTTCAGAAAATAATACAGTTCCCTAACGTGCCTCAGAATGACATTTGGAGTATTTATTTCTCTAGAAGTTGTTCAGGCCAGGAGAGGATAAGGCTTCCTCCCATCCTTTGCACCTGTACACAAGATCCTGTTCCTGCTCTTGGCTCCCACTCTGCAGTGCCAACCCATCACGAAGGAAGGGAAATGCAGAGACAAACCCTTGTGAGCCTGGGACAGCAGCAAGGCAAGGGGAAAGGGCTCCAAGTGCTGCTGCACTTCCCAGACTGTGGCAGGAGCCAAGCTGCCAGCCCATCCTGCGCAGAGGCTCACATGGCAAATCCTGCCAGCACACTCCGGGAGAGAAACTTCGGAGTGCGGAGCCTTGCCAAGAGCTTTCACCATGTCCCTGGAGAAATGAGCCCAGACAGTGCTGGGACTTCCAAGCACTCAGAGGGAAGGTCAGCTGTAAACTCCTCGAAGGTGACTGGAGAAAGAGCAGGAAGTCAAAGAAAACTAAATGGCAGCATTTATCACATCTCCTCCACCCAGGGTTTTCTGCTGTCACTGTTTCATTCACTTGGCAAATTTATTTAACACATTCATATTGATGAGTAGAAGAAACAGCCAGGAAAGCAGTGCCCCAGGACTAACCTGTGACAGCGTTTCTGACTCCTCACAAAAACAAAAGCTGCTGTTTTCCCTCACCTGTGACCCCAGAGGGAGGTTTATCACTGCTGAGCTGCTGTGAGGAGCATTATCCTGCTGCTCCAGAGCGCCACTGGCCCTCGGCTCTGCAGGAAGGAGCGAGGGGCAGGAGATCACACTCACAACTCCACCTCAGCACGGGGTGACAGTGACAATGTGGCTGCCCCAGGAAGTGAAGGGCTGCAGAAAACACTGCCTTTCCTCAGGTTACACACAGATGGGAAACTGTCCCTAAGGCAGCAGTGGGCAGGAAGGCCAAAGGATCATTGCTGGGTGAAATGAGGACTGGCTCAAAGCTGTTCCCTAACAACTCCCAGCTTCACAGGCAGTGCTAAGGAAAAAGCCAAGGGGGAGGTGTTGCCTTGGCCCTCTTCCACATCACAGGACAGTGCTGCTCCATCACAAACCCTCCAGCCCAATGGAGGTGTCAGCAGGCCCCACACTGATATAAATTGTAAGTTTTCTCAGGAAACGGCCTTTCAATTATCACCAAGGTTAATGTCCTCTCAAAGAGGATTGGAGAAATCCCTGACATTTGGGTAATTGTAAGTTTGTCTTTGAACCGTGCAGTCGAGACATCCATGTTTGAGTGGCTGGAGAGAAACAAGGGAGAGGAAAGGCATTCAGGCAGCCAACGCTAGAGCTTTTATGCTTTCCTTTTTCTTCCAGTGATGATGGGGAAAAAACAGCTCCTAGGGAACACACCCACACTGACACTGAGGCCAGGACAGCCCCAAGAGCCAGGGGATCTTCGGACCAGAGCTGTCACAGAGGAAGGAAGAAGCTGCTGCTAATAACAGCAGAATTTTTGCTAATCTGTCATGTTTTAACTACCAAGGGAGGAGCATTTGAAGGCAAGCTCATGGACAGCTTATGCAATGCTGGGAAACAGATTGAATCCAGGCAACCAAGCAGCAAACACCACTTGCCCAGTTTATGATCAAAACCTCACAGACAAAGATCTTTATTATCTGCCAGTACTCTATGAAATAACCTGAAAATTACTTGATTAATTTCTTGTGCTAGGAACGAGATCATTACAAACTTTAAAACTTTATCTTCAGTGTAAACAGTCCATGTAAGTGATTAGAAAATCTGGAAAGAATTTCTGTTTTCAAATGCTATAATACTTAACAATTTTAAACAGATGGAAACTATCAGGTAAATCACACATAAATGACCCAGCTCAATCTTGCTCCTTTTTTATTCTTAACCTCCTATTCTTCTGACTAATGTTTGCTAGAAATCACTTGAAATCCCCTGCACCAGACCGTGTTCATCTGTACAGCTGTGGACAAAACTCTTAGTAAGTGCACTGCTAATCCCACCACATTCCATGTGGTTATAATTTATACCACAGCAGAAAATCTTCACTGCTTTTGACAATTTTCTGTGTCTTTAGCTTATATGACAAAAGAAAATTTGGTCCATGAGAAAAAATAAACTTTTTTTTTGCAGTGGTATGGTCAGGGTTTTTTTTTATGTTTACTCCACTCTAAATACTACTGGATGACTGAGCATTCCAGTCTTCATAAAATATGGAGTAAGACTGCTCTTCTGCAGGATGCAGCTTCCAGCAATAAAAGTGAAAGGGCATGATTTACCTCTTGGCAATCCTGAAGAAACTTTTGGAGGTCCCTGTTATCTTTCAGTCTCATCAGAAGTTCACTGGCTGCTTCACGGTTCTTCCTATGTCTGGTCAGAAAAAGAACAATAGAGAAAGGAAATGAAACAGGCATTTCATGGAAAACTGTCAGTGTTGGTTTCTGGAGCCTCTTTGGACTACAGGTGCTGGTAAGTTTGTGGTATGTGTCCTTTGCTGCCTTTCAAAGGACATTTTGGAGTGTGTTATTTAATGGGCTCACTGAAGTTCAGCATCTCCTTGTTTTTGTGACTTGTTAAATACACAGAGAAAATTCTGAAGTCAGCAGGGTTTCACAACGTGAACCCTGGACAGAATGGACAGAATTTGGCCCACTCATTTCAAGCCCACAGGAGAGTTCAGGCTGTTTGCCAAAAAACATAAGAAAACTGCAAATTGCAACAATAAGATGACATGTGGCCCTTGCAGGGTGCACCTACTGGAATGCTCTTTGAAAAACACCTTCAGCACCTCCTTGTCCTGCACAAAGCTGAGCTGGGCCACAGAGCCTTCCCAAGGCTGTGTTTAACCACGTGCAGCACCCCTGTGTGGTTCTGCACACAGAAGCTTTATGCACTTGGAACATATTTTCAGAGTGTTTAAGGGAAGCCAGAAAAGAAGGAAAGGTTAATTCAGAAGCCCTAATTTGATCCATCACCATTTGCCCCTTGAAGGATGAGTCACGCTGGCAGTCCCAAAGGTTGTGGTGGGTCCTTCAAATGGAATGGGGCTGATTCCCAAGGAACCTCTGGGCATGTTTTTAAAAATGCTTACTTGGAGTAGTTATCCCTGTCCTTCCATTCTTTCATTATTTATGAGGCAATTTACAAGGAAGGAAGAGACAGAGTAAAGCAGATAATTTTTATTTACTGCTCATTGTGCTAGGCTTGTTCCGATTGCACTGTACAGGGGTTTAAAGTGAAATATTGCTGCCATTTGTAATAAGACAAATACGGTCTGAGAGTTGGAAATTATTTTAAAGGGTGGCAATTTATAAGATGAGCTCAGCACATGCTGGCAAAAGCTAAATAAATCCATGTTAGTGGAGATCTCCAGAGACCGATGATACTCCAGAAGACCATAAATCACATGTTGATGACAACTGGATTATGACACCACTTTTCCTGATCTGCAGTAAGTTACCACAGCAAGCTCTCTGGTACCAATTTAGTGATTTCAGAAACACAAGGAATACTTGGAGATACATTTTCTATAAAAGCAAAAGGTCAGCAGGCAGAGGAATAGGAGAAAACCCTTTACAAGACTATAATTTGCTTCTCTTTGGCCTCAACAGCTGCCTTCAAACAACCTGGCAAGCAGCATCTCTATAGGTGTAGTCAAGGAAATGATTTATAGATTGGATGGCAAGGAAGACTCATGGAACCATCAAAGCAAGAGCCCGGAGTCCAGGCCCAGGTGAGCCTGAAGTTTTGACGGAGGGAACACAAAGGAAAAGACACGAAGTGTGCCTTAGGAAAAAGCTCTCTAATGAAGCAAACATTCCCGGGTTTGATTCCATCCTTTCTTGGCTGGCTTTTATATGCCTGGGCAAACACACTGCATTACTCAGGTTGTTAAAATGAAGAAAAGAACTGCTTGGGTGATTTTATCAGGCTGATTTCAGAGATTTAAGGCTAGATTACATTACAGACTCATGTATTCTGGAGAGGACATGAGTTATGAAGTTAAAAGGAGAACTTTCATGGCACTTGAATAGATTTAACATAAGTACAGAAGTTCTTATGTTGAGAAAACCTGAATTTAAAAAAAAAACTAATAAAAATATCTCCCAAGGAATGTTGGAAATACTGACTAGAAGGACTTTGAAGGAAACCATGCAAGGATATCAAACAGATGATGCCATAGCATAACAAATATGATCTTTGGTGCTTAGAGCTATGTAACTGTACAAGGTTGTTTTGTTCAAGATGACCTGGAGTGAGACTGGACAATGAGTTTTCTCTGAAGAACAGAGATGAACCATAACAAGGTAGAAGCATTTTGAGGATGGGCACTGCTGGAACAGACAGGAATTCCTGTGTTTTGATCACTGATGCATTTTTAGGGGAAAAAGGGACTTTAAGAAGTTATTTAGTCTGTTCTCCCACTCCAGACTGGCTGTACCTAAATATTATTAACTCCTTGTTCAAACACCCCAAAATTCTTTAAAAGAATTTACACTTAACGTTGTCAATGACTGCTTCTTACTAATTTGCTAAAACAGTTTGTGGAAGAAGAATAGTTTGCTCTGCAGACTCCGGTTATTTAGAATGACTTTGAATTCGGTATCACACATATGACTTACACCACAAGTGTAAGATCTGTTCAGCACAAGGAGGTGTCTGATACAAATTAATCCAGAATTTGCCCAGTGTCCCCAGGATGACTCCCAGAGGCCCCTGAGAATGCTGACAGTGCTGAAAACTGACAAAACCACTTGTGGTTTAACTGTAAGCCTGTGGGTTTCAAAGCCTGTGCAGAAATAATAAATCTTACACGTGGTGTGAATGCAGCTGCCTGCTAGGAATCCTAAGATATATGAAAGGCAGTTTTAGCTTTTTTCATTGCTTCAGCAAATGAGGCACTCTCCCTTCTGAATGGGCAAGAACAAAACTTACTTCTGTTCTCTGTTGAGCAGAAAGTTGCACAAATACAAAAGTTGATGTAAAACAGGCTCAGATCACAACTTGTGCCAGATCTGCCACTGTCTTTAGACTGAATCTCCCTTGCAGAATCAGAGGCCATGAGCAGGCACATGGAGCGGGGCAGTTCCCCAACACTCTTCCAAGAGAAAATGGAGGAGAAAATGCTTCAGAGCAGCAGAAGTCACCCAAGCAGGGACAGCTGCACAGGGAGACCACTTCTTCCCCATCTGGAAAAGCTAGTTGGTGATAGCTTGAAGCAAACCCACCTTCTCCTTCCCTCACCCTTACTCCATGTCCTTATTCCCATTCATTCTTGCCTGTGAACTGCACTAAAAGGTTGTGCTGAAGTGTGTTTATCCTCCCCCTTGTGCCATCCCTACCGAGATGGGAACCATCCCAGGGCAGGGCCTGTCTGCTGCACCAGGGCCAGTGAGGTTTCCTTGGGAACAGCTCGAAAGCACAACTGCAAAACCCACTCTGAACAATACCAGAAACTACAAAGAGCTCCCTATGGGAAGTGTGGAGCCACTGCACATATTTGTGCTTGTTTGTTTTGGTCCTTTGTTAGACATCCAGGTGGAGCTCGGCTAGGAGAGCCACTTTTTGTGAAAGCAATGAGGCTTCCTTTGCTACCCCTCCCAGCATAAGCAGCCCCAAGGCTTTGTTCTGGAAGCTTATCAGCCCCACAGACTCGGGGAGCAATCACACGGATTTCCTGGATAGCAGCACACCGGATGGTTTTTGCAGCGCTCGGCATATGGAACTGCGGAAACGCTCAGTTCCAGTAGGAACTCCAGCACACGTCCCCCAGGCAGGACAGCAGGGACAATGGGGCACAGAGGAGCAGCCACTCTGGGGTGACAGCCACCAGAGCCTCTGCAGAGCACACAACACAGGCTGAAGCTGTCTCTCCAGCCACCTCAGACAGGGCTGCATGATGCAGCTGGCCATTTGCTACGATATCCCTGGATGCTTTCAATATTGCAAAAGCTGCAGAAAGAAGACACCTGGCCAAAAGGCCGGGATCAAGCTCTCCTGTTTTCCTAAACAGATGGGAAAACCTAGAGCAGAGGACCCTCAGAGAGGATAAATAAGGAAAATCACTGTCCTAGTTGTCCCCTTGATTGCTTTCATATAATCTCCTTTTCCTGGCCTTTGCAGATTCCCTCTGGCATCTAGAGCCAAGCTGGTGAGAGAGAGAATGGAAGCGTAGGGTATCCTGGGGGCTCAGTTGTCAGGGGGCTCAGCAGCCCTCAGCAAGCTCTGGGAACAGGAAGAGCTGCCTTTCCCAAAGCCATAAGGCATGGCTAAAGTGGGTGCACACAGTGGGACACCTCTGCCCAACAGCTGAGGTGCAACATTTTCTGAACTACTTCAGTTCAGTTTCTCCTTGGAGGTGAAGGCACCTGGAGAACTCTGAGCTCACCAGCTGTGGGGGAATGCAAGTCTGATGAGAGGGTCATCAGTGACATTTCACAGCTCACTGCTGTGTTCTGACACTCACAGTGCCTTGAAAGACTCCACTGTTATCCAAACCAAAAGCAGAAAGAACAACAGCCATCAAAACTGAACATTTGGGTTTCAAAGAAAAAAAAACTTTTAATGTTCTATAGCATCTGTGCCACAGCCAGAGAGAGAAAGCAAAGGACTTGTTCTGGAATGAAAGACACACTTGTACCAGTGCTTCCTAATCTGATCTCAGAGGGGCCAGACAAGCTGGAAGAGGCGATCAAAGGCGAGCGGGTGGGGTGGATGCAATGCCAATTACACCCTTGAAGAGCCACATTCCTTCTCCAGAGGAAGGACAGGAATACGTTATTGTAATTACACCAGCTCGGGGGCAGTAGAAGAAATTGAGACTTGTGGAACCAGACACAGCCAACTGCCACAGCTCCCACCAGAGCATCAAGTCTGTTCATACTCCAAGAACTACATGGCAACACTCAAACAGCCAAATTCTGGGTAGGGAGCCCATTACCTACCAAGCCTCTAGAAAGTGGGAGAGGTGTTATTTAACTAAGATTAGCCTGGAGCATTCTTGAAACATGACAGTTCCTATTTTTCCATGAGACAAAGCAAACAGTCTGGAACAGACGTTTTCTAAGCTGTTACTTTGCCTTTGAATCCTGGTAAAAGGGCATCTCTCAGAGAACAGAGTTAAAGCAGGAACAGCTACATTGTACCATCACTCTGCCCTTACCTGTCATCAATAGAGTCCACTTTCTCCTGGATTTTATCAGAGTTAATGTTCCCATCACTAACGAGCCTCCTGCCCGTCTCCACAACTGCATTGATCTTTTCTTCATTGGCATCCATGGTGGTCATGAAATCCTCCTGCTTTTTAATAGCAGCTTCTGCTCCTTCCAAGGTAGTTGGCATCTCAGTGTGTGCCAGAACATACTCCTGGAATTAAAGAAATCAGAGAGGAAATTGTTACACTCAGGCTATGCTGCTGCTCCAACAACAGACATCTCCCAAGAACAGTCTGAAGTAAAATAGAGTTAGAAAAGGGCAATTTGTCTGTTTGTGGCTCTCCTGCCAATAGATTTTGTCTGTTAATTGCTTGTAGCACACAGTGCCAACCTGTAGAAATGAAGTCAGGTATATCTTGACCACTTGCCTGGTTATTAAGGAAAGCTTCTGCTTGCTTGGTATCTCTGAGAAACAGCTGGTAGGCATGAGACTGGGAAAGGAGATTTTGCCTGTTCTCCCACATTTTGTGAAGCTCATTCCATCCGGTGTCCAAAGCCTGTAGGCGCTGGCGTAGGAACATGTACTGAGCATCAGTCTGCCCTTGTGTCACCATCTCACCCATGTCCCTCATCTTCTGATAATCTTCCTCGTAGTTGTTGATTTCATTCTTGATATTCTCGTGCTGAGTGAGCAGCTTCTCAGCCTCTGTCAGGGTGTTGGGCATATCTTCAGAGGCGATTGCAGTCTGTGTTCTGGAGAGCCAGGACTGGAAGTCATCCAGATCTCTCAGGAACTGCTGCAGCTTGCTGGCCTCTCCCAGGGACTCTTCCCGGTTCTTCAGGGTGGTCTTCATTTCTTCCCATACATCGTTGATCTCTGCAAGCCGTGAAAGGATGGCTTGTGCCTGGTCAGGATGCTCCGATTCCAGCTTCTCTGCCTCCTTTTGCAGGTCACTGAGCTTGGCTTCGATGGCCACCAGGTCCCGTTCCATGCCCGTCAGCTTCCTCTGCAGGGCCATCACTCCAGCCAGGTCGTTACCCAGGTCTTGTGTGGATTCAATCACTTTGGTCTTTTCTCTGATCCAGGATTTGGTTTCATTACATTCAAGATGGTAGTTCTGGATACTCAGAGCAGAGAGCAGAGCATCCTTCTTCCTATCTACCAGTTCTCTGAACTGGCTCCACCTGAAATGTGTGAGGAGAGGAGAGCAGAGAAATTGAGATTTGTGGGAAAAGGATGTGGCAGCATTGCTGAGTGAGCAGCTGCTCTCACCAGCTTGGTAAGCCCAGCTACTCAGGGTTTTCTCAGTCCTTCCCACACCATCAGTATTTCTAGCAAAGCAACCATTAACCTAGATATGATGTGTATTAGAATGTGACAAGTACCAGCACACTGAGCGCGATTTTTCCTCAAGTGAAAAATTGGCAGTTACATCAACTTTTCACACTCCCTTGGTTTATTCTGAAGCTAAAAAAGAAGGGAGTTTACATAAAACTATATTGACTTCTTTTTTATCATAATAATTATTACAGTCAATTTCCAGCTCTCAAATCAAGGCACTGACACACTCAGGGCCTGATTAAGTCAAGAGCAAAACTCCATCTGATAATCAAGTATTTGAAAGGCACAACTCTTTCCTTTTGAAGCTTTAAAGGCCTACCTTGAAGACACTTCAGGTAACAGCTTCAGAATATCTTAAAAAAGCATACTTAAGAAACACAAATGATCCCGCCATACTTGTTCCAGCTGATGTGATGTTCCTGAGCACGAGGCTTTCACTTACCTTGTGTTGAGTTTATCTTGCTGTGCTTTGATCTTCTCCCCGGGGTGGCCACTGTGCATCAGCTGCCTGGCAATCTGGTTCACCACGGCCACGCGGGACGCCTGGTTGTTCATTTCTGGCTCCAAGCTTTCAAACCTGGAGTGGGGGAAAACAAACACAAGATCCCCCAGGCATTAGAGAATGTGAGCCACAGGCAAGCTGAGAAAGGTAGCTGGGGTAAAAAAACTTCCACCCAGTATTCCCCAAACTTCCTGGTAAAGGCATTCTCACCTGTGCTGGATCACTTCCAGGTCTTCCAGCTTCTCTGGAATCTGCATATTATTCAGCCACTTCTCCTTTTCGTCGATCCAAAGCTCGCAAGCGTCTGCCTCACTGAACATCTTATAGAGAGCGAGGGTATCCTGCAGGGCCTGTTTACGCAGCCGGGTCAGCTCAGCGACCTCTTTGTACCTCTCCTCGATTCCGGACAACCTGCCTTGCACATCTGGAGACCCCGCGTGCTCCTGTGGCAGGGCCTTGGCCTGCTCGTGAAGAGAGTCGATGGTCGGCCGGTAGCTCGCAATCTCCTCAGCCACATCTTTGTGTTTCTTGACCAAGGACTGAGTGGAATATTCATCATGGCCAACATCATTGCTGGAGACAATCTTGAGGATGTCCAACATCCATGCATCAATATCGTCAGCATCAGCCTGGAACTGGTGAAGCAGAGACGCTTCCTCCAGCCGCTTCTTCCTAATGGCAGATAACTGCTCCAGGTTAGCCCACTGCTCCCGGATATCCTTAATTCTTTCTCTGATCTTCTCAGACCCAAAATGCTCTTCCGCGATCATGTCTTCACCTTCTTTTATCGCCTGCTGAAAGTGGCCACTGCGGCCACTCATCTCGTCCTCAAACGCCTTGTGTTTACTCAAGAGTCGGACGACACTGGTTAGGTCCTTCCCGTAGTCATCAGATGACAGGATCTGCTCCTTCTCCCTGATCCAGCCCTCCTCTTCAGCCATTTCCCAGAAGAATTTCCAGAGGCGCCGGGACTCCTCGAGGCGTGCGCGGCGCTCAGCTGCGAGCTGGCAGAGCTCCTGGTAGCAGAACTCCATGTGAGCCACGCGGTCCCTGATCACCTGCGGGTCACAGGGCTTGTAACCTGCTCAGACAGAGAACGTGTGTTACCACCTGGGCTCCCTCACATCCATCCCCACAGCTGGGGCATACGCAGAGCCCTGAATTCCTGTGTGTTCCAGCTACAAGGTTTACATGAAAGAATCCATAGTTACTCTCGGGAAAGTGAGTGGGAAGTGTTCAAGCTCCACCACACAATAACACAGATCAGAAAATACTATTCTTTCCAAAAGACAAAAAAAACCCAAAAGGAAAGATATTCATGACTTTTTCCAGTGAGACAAAATTCACTGAATTCAGATTTATACACAACTGCACAAAATGGATGTCATTTACTCTAGTTAACAACACTGGGTTCTAGGGAATTGCTTCCTTTTAGGATAAATCAGGACACCATCAGACTGGGTCCAACAATCTGTGTTGTTTGCATTAGGAACACAGCATGGGGAACCATGGTGACCTCTACAAAGCCATGGCAGCTGCTGATAAGGAGCGTGACATCCCATGCAAGGCACAATGCCACACTCAATTCCTGAGCAGGTTCCTGGACAAATGAATCATTGACATGCCGAGTACAGAAAGAACAAATGGAGCTGGATTCTCTCATTCTGGTGGGGAATTTAGCTAACCTATCTTGCAGAGCTAATGAGTCTCACAGATAACCTCATAGGTAATTAATATGAAGAGGGGTATGTTGGATGCCTGTTACCTTCTCCATCGGTGGCAAACTTCTGAGCAGAGGCATTGACTCCTCTCACTCTCTCAGCCTGAATAGCAATGTCAGCTTCCACCAGAGCGTGTTTCTGCAGCAGGTCTTCAACTCCCAACAAGTGTTTGCCGTAGTCTTGGGACAACAAAAGCACCTGAACAAAATGAGAAAGACAAGTAAAACGGACTGAAGGTCATAAGCTGCTTCTTTGGGACTCCAGGCATGGCACTGTTATCTGTTGGTACACTAGGTCAGAGAAACTCCAGGCCCATAAGGACAGCAATTCCAAATGCAGAGACATGGCTGAGACAAATATGAGCCAGTATTTTTGAAATCACTGGCAACCATGAAGAACTTGACTGCTCTTTAATGAGTTTTCAGTCTAGGATGCTGAGAGGCTGAGTTAGCTCAGCAGGGCCAAGAAGCAGCACTCAGCCCAGGTGCTGTGAGCTCCTGCTGAGTGATACACAGCTTTCTTTCCTCCAGCAGCTTCTGAGTTCTGCTGGCTGATGGACAAGTCGTGGTCCTTTCCCTTCTCAGATCCCAGGAGAACAGACAGGAAGAAATTCAAACTTTTTAAAGCAGAGAGGTGAAGAGGTGACTTGCTCCCCATGTAAATCATAATGGAGAGAGATTATTTAATTCCCTTTCACCAAATCTGTCATCTTTACCCAAGCACTGTGACCTGAACCTCTGGGCCTTATGAAATAGATATAAAGCTGGAAAGTAGCTTTTTATAGGAGTGAACTTGTTCTTTTTCCTTACTTGTTTTTAATCCTTATTGTTAACAAATCATCATAAGGAATTTGTTCACTGCTCTTGAATGTGGATCTTCTGGGTCTGTCTACTAAATCAGAGGGGCAAAATGAATCTTAAAATTTGGCAAAAAAGGACACGTACACCTCTGAGGAATATTTGGTCTGCATTCTCAAAGGGCTTCCACCCACCTTCATCTCGTCCATCCAGTCCATAATGTACAGCATTTCCTGGAAAATCTTCTGCAGCCCAAGGTTCATCTCCAGTCGCTGTCTCCGTGCCCGGAGCAGCTCCAGGAGATACTCCCACAGGCGGATAACATTGTCCTTCCTCGCAGTGATGCGTTTGATGTCATGGTAGTTTTCAGTCTCGAGCTCCTTTGCCACCGCCACCACGGCCTGGACCCGCTCCTCGTACGCTGCGATGTCCGTCTCGATGGCCTCGTGCTTCTTCGTGGCAGCCTCCACTGCTGGGAGGTCAAAGCCAAAATTGTCCTGCAAAGACAGAGGCACTTCTTCAGGAACAGCTGCTGAGGACAAAAGTCCCACTGCTCAACCTCTGCCGTCAGTTCTGACTCGGCAAAACACACTTGTTAGCAAATCTGGGATCTCCAAATGCTCCCAAGAGTCTTCTTCAATAAAATAAGAGATGCCTCTGATAATAAAGAACCACTGATAAAATCAGAGATATTATTCACTGCCTTTGGGGGAAGAATCATGTGGCCACCAGGATTAGGCTGGGGCTAATCTAATATTATCATCTCTAATATTAAACAACAAAATTAATTCCTGGGCTAATTTCACTGAACTCACCAAAATACTCAGCTAAAGAAAATTTTCACTGTGGGTAGTTATTTCCTCATCAAATCTCCTGACCACAAGCTGGTAGGCTCAAGGAAGGGAATCCCAAATGTGTAAAAGAGAGGATGTACAATGCATACACATATAGAGTAACTAAATGCAATAAATAAATATACGCATATATAGATGCAGTAAAATATGAGGCACAGGGAAGAAAATGTTCTCCTTGCCAGAACTGCATCCTGTAATTACTCATGGGAGCCATTTTAGTCACCCAGACAATTTCTGAGAGCAGCACCTGAGAAACAAGACGTTGATTTTCACTCAGCCAAGTTTCTCTCATAGCTGCCTTGCGATCGAATCTCCGTGCAAGTTGTTCCAGTTTCTCTTGTCTGATGAGCTCATTTCGCAGTGCCAGTTCTCTTTCATGTTCAGCTTTTTCCAGTCTTTCCCAGGCCTGAAGTTGTGGAAGAAAAACATACAGCTTCTAAACACACATTCTTACAAGATTATGATAAATCTCATCTCCTTTGCATGAAATCAGGGCTGAAGTCACTACAGGCAACTTTCACCAAACTGGCTCAATTATTTATAAGCCAATAAATCCAGTTTGCTCTGGCTGGCCCTACACCTTGTTTGCTAATATAAGCACATGACTTAAAATCTGGTCTCAATTTAGTCAGTCATTTTCTGAGCAAGTTGTTTATCTCAGATGCATTTTCTCTGGTTCTTTGTTACACCCCTTCCCAACAAAGCTTAAGGAAACCACCTGGCTTGAATGTGTAAGAAAGTGTTTGTTTAAAAAAATAAAATCTGACTGCTACTCTCAAACAAGCGGATTCTATCTTCCTCCTTTAGGAAATGGGAATTAGAGATTCATGGCCTCTCACCTCTAAAATCAACATACAATTGCTGTTCTTTATTACAAGTTCTTTTCTTTGGAAAAGAAAACAACTGCAGAATTTGGTTACTCCTGGCGCTTACAAGTCCTTTTTTCCCCCCAAGCCAGAAGTTATTCACATGCATGCCACTAATATATACAAAAATCAGAAGTCTTAGAAGCATGTTGGAAGTCATCTAATCACCTTTCAGATCTTCTAACAGACAACAAAAATACCCTCAATTAAACACAAACTAAATCTAAACCCAAACAGATGTGAAACTGCCTGAAACACAACTGTTTTGGGCATTCCTCCTGCAACCAGGAGAGCTGAGCAGTTTGCTGCTCCCTGGGATGAGGCCACAGGCACCCACAACAGCTGGTCTGGGAATGCCAAGCATGATCAAGCACAAAGGAGGAAGCTGCTAGGCTGAAGCTGCTTGTTATCCTTGAGAGAGCCTGTCAGCTCTGCTGTGCCCGGCCCTGCCCTGCCCTCCCAGCTGCAGCAGCCGAGAACAGGCTGCAGGACCCCAGAGGGATCCATGATGCCCAGGCAGGGCACTGGGAGGTGGAGGGGAGGGCACAGCACCTACTGCTGCTGCCTTCTGCCACTTCTCTCCAACAGCCAGGACCATGAAGAGCAAGGCAGAGCTGGCAGCCCCAGGAGCAGAAGCTCCTGCAGATGCTGAGGACACCCAGGGCCTGGCTCAGGGCAGTGAGTCCAAGCTATAGGGAAAGGTCACCTCATCTCACCCATCCCTTACAGCCCCCACATCAAGGCTGAAGATCACAAGTGTTTTTCTGCCCAGTTTTCTGAGAGAAAGCAGCAATATCCCGAGTCACAGGGGAGGAGCTGCTCAGTTTACCTTGTTAATGTCAGAGATGAGTTTGCCCTCCCTTGGCATGTACACTTTCTGATTGTTGGCTCTCATTTTGCTTTGGATGGTAAAAAGCAGCACTTCCAGGTTTCCTTTTTCTGTAAATCTAAACGAAATTTTGCAAGAGAATTGAATTACAATCAAACTTTCATTACTGCTAAGGTATAATCATAGAATCATGGAGTGACAGAATGGTTTGGTTTGGGAGGCACCTTAAAGCCCATCCAGTCCCAACCCCTGCCATGGGCACGGACATCTTCCACTATCCCAGGTTGCTCCCAGCCCCATCCCACCCAGCCTGGAACACTTCCAGGGATGGGGCAGCCACAGTTTCTCTGAATAACCTGTGCCAGGGCCTCCCCACCCTCACAGGGAAGCACTTCTATAAAATATTGAATATAGTCAACTACAATAAACTATAACAAAGCACTTGTTTAAAATGCTGACATGATGAATGGAGCATTCACATAAACACCTCCATCTTGTGTGGAAGCTGGGAGCGATGGAAATAGCCCACACTTCCCCTGAAGCCAGTTGGAGCAGACAGCAAAAGCAACTTCACAGAAGTCAGCTGTCTGAGTGTTTGGATCTAAACCCCTCGGGGGGACAGGAAAAGGCATTTTTTTTATTCTAGTACGTGCACTGTCTTAGTTTACTTCATCAGCACAAGAAATGGAAGTTTTATTTAAAGGCCACTGCAGTCAGTAAACTCTTCCCACTGTTTTCCCTGTGTTGTACGCCTGGGAAATAAACAAACTCCATGGGCATTAGGGAATAGTCTGCAATTTTAGAAGATGTCTGGATCCTGTGTAATCTTTTGGGTTGTGATTATTATCCATTAGAACTCGCACTAGACAAAAATAATAAACAGATCTGATATCACGATGCTAAAAGAGGCTTTCCAGAAATAAGTTGCCCAGTTTTGCCTGTATCAGTTTGAGTAAGCAGAGCTGTTTGACAGAGCCAGACACGCTTCCTCTTCACGTTGGATAAGCAGTAGGGATCTTTTAATAGCAGCATTTTGGTATTATCCACTGCTATTAAAAGCACCAGTGGTGACATTACTGTACTACCATGGTATGCTATTACCACTTGTATGATAAGACAGGCATCCCAGGGCAGGGACAGCTTCCAGGACTCCCAGATCCTGTGGGAGACATGCTTTTCTCGTTGCTGTTGTTATTATCTGCACATTGAACAGCACAAAGCAAACAGGCCTCAAGTAATATCGATGAGTGCCAATCAGGAATATGAGAGCTGGGCTTGTTCAGGAAAATAAACTCTTAAGCCACAATTAAAATTACTTGGATGTGTTTGTTTTTAAAAACAATCAATGAGTGACTAAGCCAACAAGACCACTGACTGTTGTGTTAAGCTGAGATTAAACTCACTTGGGTGGTTTCTCCACTGTGCGGTAAGTGTTGAACGCCTGCAGCTGCTGCTGCACCCCAACCAGAGAGTTGGCAAATTTGCGATTGTTGAGGATGATAATGGTTTGCTCAATCCACTCCAGCAGGTCAGAAGCCAGGGACTCATATTTTTCTATCATTTTCTCTGTTTCAATGGCATTGTCAAGCACCTGCAACAACAGCACAACACACATGAGTCACAAGGGCAGTGCTTCTCAGTCATTCAAATCCAACAGGCCACATAAAAGAAACTGCTGGGAGACTTGAGTTGTGAATCAGAGCACTCACTGCCAGGATCCCTAAGGAATGAGAGCTTGGCATTTTTCAGCACTGAATTTCCAAGATCCCACAGCAACAGGGGGGCAGAGCTGAGGCTCACACAAGGATTCATGTTCAGTCTGCCAGCTGTAAGGACGGGGGCAATGTCACCAAAGGACAGAGAATGGCTGCACATGTTTTAAATGAAGGACTTTTCCAGAGGAGACAGAGCGCCCGGAGGGTGAGGAGCAGTTAATGAGAAAGGAAAAATAGCAATGATGCAAAATTAACAAGCAAAAATAAAACACCAGCCAAGTGTTTTCTAATGTGAGGCAGCTGGAAATTTACTACTCCTCACAGTCACATGGGAATATTTAACATTCAAAACATGTTCAAAAGCAAAAATCTAAAAATTACCACAGAGTGGACTCTTAAAAATCTAACACCCAAGAGGAGAAAGAAAATCAGAAATATTTCACCTGCTTTGTAACAATTTATAATTGAAACTTGCAAACCTTTCCAATACGTTTTCCTTCGACAGCCAAAGCTTTCATCTTGGAGAAGTAGTGGTAATATGTCACCACATAGGTGATGATTGACTTTTCATCAGGGTGATCAACACTGATATCTGCAAACCAAACAAGAGTTATCTCAGCATGCTGAGGCTGCAGGGGTTACACCAACACAGCTCACGGTGCACCAAGGATGCTTTTGGGAGTCAGAGATGGGTTCAGTGGCAGTTCAGCCCCTAAGGTTGGTGTCCTAATAAGAAGTAAATTGAGCAGCTTTGCACTGGTTCTGGCAGTAGTGCGGACTGGGGCTAAAGCTCGGGGCCTTTGGGCTTTACAGTCAAGTTACAGACATTGCTACAGCTTCTGCACAGCCAAATAACTCCTCTGGTGTCTGTGTGAGTTGACAGAACTACTGTTCAATGACAACTTCAGTACTGTGTCAACATTTGGAGAGAGTAATTCAAACCTATGTCTGTCCAGGTGAATCTGAGAGATACAGGTGGAAAACAAAATATTTCCTCTCCTGCAGCAATTCTGAGGCACTGGAAAACAAGCAAGAAGAAACTTACCCAAACACATCACTCCTGCCCTGTGACACAAAAGGCTCTTGCCCCAGCACTGGGAGAGCACACACTCCAATTGAAGCATGGGCTGAAGCTTTTTTGCTTCTCAGAGCACATCAGAAGGAAGCCTCTGACTGAAATGGCCTTATGAATATATGGCCAGGCCAACAAACTTGTCAGATGGCAGTAAATATACACAGGATTAAGGGCTCTTGTGCTACTGCTGCTCAATTTGCTGCTGGAGACATCTCACATTCTCTCCCACCCTCTCTGCCTGTATCACCAGGTGAGTCAGCAGCATCCAGCTGCTCTTGGACACAAAAAGCTGCCACAGAGATGTGCTCTGACATGGAGGGGTGGGAGGAAAGAGCCCTTAAGTGCTGAAACTGCTGGAATTCTTACCCTCAGGGTCCAGGAGCTTGGTAAGACCAAGGTGCTGCTCTGCAAGGTTAAAAGCATTCTGCAGATTGTAGTGTGCATTTGATTTCTTCAGCTTGTCAAAATCAATCAGATCAGGCCTAGACAGGATGGAAAATTCTTTAAATTTCCCAAAGCTCAGTGCAGCCACCCTCAAATGAACTAAAATCTCCAGCCCTCAGAAAACCCGGTCAAGGTTTCACGTGCCCTGTGCATTTCCCAGCAGTGTTAATGGAATGAAGCAATGCCCAGCACATGGCACAGCAGGACCTGGCCATGGGAGAGAACAGGGGAGAGCTTAACAGCAGGGGAGGTGACCCTGGAGAAGAGAAGAAAAAAGCTGTGGTCACGAGTCTCTCCTCATGCCCATGGAAGTGTGCAATCCATCCGGATAACTCCGCCTGAGCTTGCCATGAGCAGCATCCCCAGCCATGACAGCCTGGCACCACATCTGGCCATCCCTGGGCATGGATTTCCTTTCCCTCCAGGCTGCTCTGGCTGTGCTTCCCTACTCCTGCCCCTAGATTCCAGACCTGGGCATGGGTTACTCACTGAGGTGCAAGAATCAAACCAAACCCAAATAATCACAGGTGTAATTTATTCTCTTGAAACCAAACACAACCTGTTTTGACTTGTGGTGTGAGAAGCTGCTGCTCAGCCGAGCTCACAATGACCACAAGAGCTGTAAAGCTCAGAACAAGGCAAGTGGCTGTAAAACTCTCAGCAACTCCTCAACTTCCTGCTCTTCTTGGATTTTTAAAATCAAGCTGCAAGGTAGCTGCAAAACCAGGGCAGAATTTAGGCACACATACCTGTGCTTATGGATCAGTGCATTGAACGCCATCCCATCCCTCCAGCTTGTTGTAAAGTTGTGGATATTGACGTTGGGGTACCTGCAGAACAAAAACAAGGAGAGTGCAATCAATACAGCACCCCAGTTCAGCTCTGCACACTGTGGCACCAAAAGCCAGAGTAGGGGGACATTAAGTTTCCCTCGAAATTGCCATTATTTCTTCAGAATAGGGTGAAAAAGAGTCAGCATTTTACTATATATATCCATGGATTGTCAGATTGGTGTCTTTATCACCCAGCATTAACTTAATAAATTCAGACTTTTCTGGCTTATAAACATCAACTCACTTCTCTTGAATTCCTTCTCTCTGAATCCACTTAAGAAGAGATACATTTGCCCATTTAAAATTATTTCATCAAAAACTCAAAATGCTGTAAGAGCTTTAGAGATAATCACTTAATCCACACTCACCCAGCTGTTTTCATCTGGCACCACAAAAGCAAAGCATCTTTAGCAGATTTCTTCTCTTTGTTGTCCTCAGTTTCAACGCTGATATCTTGGATCTAAAATTAACATAGAAGATTTCAATATTTCTCTGAGAAAACACATCACCTTTTTTGAAAAGATGAAAGGAACACTGGGAAACACCAAAATTAAAGCTATTAAATGTTTATTACTATGCTACTTATTATGAGTTATGTATTTATTACATGGATTTATTCTTTCTGCAAAAGCACTTCCCAGCTTTTTTTAACTGAGCACAAAGACCAATATGCAACTTGCTGGAAAACAAGAAATCTCAAGCCTTAGCTGGGACACTAAAATAATTCCTGTGTCCACCCTTAATCCATGTCAGTGCCAAGCCAGCCAGGTTACGGATAACCAGCATGGAGATGGAGAGCAGCTGATAGCAGCATTTCCTCCTGGGTGTAGTGTAGAGACTGGAGCTTCACATTTATTAGTGATTTAGGAATAAAGCCATACGAATCTCCCCACAGGAAACTCCCACTACAGGTCAGTAGCACCATGGAGACTGATTTATCCTGACAGATTCCCAAGCACTTCTCCCTCCCATCAGCTGGGAGCACCTGGGAGCACTCTGCTCCTAAAACACATAGTGAAGTATGTTACAAACAGGCATGGAAAGCTCATCCATGTATGAGCGTGTGCACACAACTCTACCTGGAATCTTAGGATAATAGTCCAAATAAGGCCAAGTGTCAGCCTGTGATTCCCATCCACAATATCATGAGATCCCATGTTTTCTAGGTGCACCCGTTGCTCTTTCAGGAACTGAAGGGCTTTATCCACATTCTCCAGGCAATGGATGCGCATCCTTCCTTTAGTTGGTTTCGGC
This sequence comes from Melanocharis versteri, assembly GCA_013397845.1. Lineage (NCBI taxonomy): Eukaryota > Metazoa > Chordata > Aves > Passeriformes > Melanocharitidae > Melanocharis > Melanocharis versteri. The sequence goes on from VZTG01001081.1 coordinate 228,305, forward strand.
TAGAAGGTAAAAGGAAGAATAAAAACGTATATTACTGTAGATGGTAGGGAGAAAAGCCAAAGAGCTTGTAAACTCTTCAGTCCTGGTCAGTGCATCACCACTCCCAGGCAGCAACACTGCATTTGTTCCTCAAATTCCACTCCTTGCATCTTCCAGCCCATTTTCACCAGGATAATGGAAGCAGGTGCCAAACCCATGGTGGAAAAAGAAATATCCTGGACCTGAGCTGGACACGTCGCCCCAATTCCATTTGCCTTTCAAAGGATTTTTCCTGCTTCCTTCTCTCATGTTTCCTCTCTAGGATACACACTCACAAGCTCAGATTTGAACTGTGAGCTCGTCAGTAAAACTTCTCCAGCAGGAAGTGGCATTGCTTTTCTTTGGCCAGTAAATCAGATAAATAGTAAGAAAGTAACAGAGATTGATTACAAATTTTTCTTCATAAGAAAAAAATACTAATTAAAAAATCAGCTACACCAACATAACACAATAATATGAAAGCCCGGTGCAACTGCAAAAAAGCAATGAATGTGTTATCAGAACGCAGAATTCTGCTGTAAAATGGAATAAAATTAAAGGAACTTTGTTGTGCAGATAAGGATTACAGCTGAATAACCTGTTCAGTGTTCACTGGTATGTCACCAAAGGTACTCAGCCAAACAACTAATAGCCATAATTTCCTTGTTTTTGCAGTGAATGTAATTAACTGGCCATGGAAATAGCTCAGGCAGTATCCTTGCCCCAGCCTGCATTCAAGGGGAAGAGTTTCAGCCAGTGCCATGGTACAGTCCCTGGAAACACAGCCTGTGCCACAGGGGATGGTGGAGAGGGAAGCCGTGCAGGAAGATGCCCTTTGGGACACACAAACTCTGAGGACACCAGCTTCAGCCTCAGTCAGCCTGGGTCTGTTCTCCTGAGGTTGGGGAATGATGCAGAGTCAACCCACAGCTCCCAGCAAGGGGGAGAATTTCCAGAAGCCCCCCTTTGCTTTGGGGTATAAAAGTCCCTCCAAAGAGGCCCAAGTTGCATGTACAGCCTGTGCACACCCCATCCATCCCAAATGCTGCCAGTGCAAAGAGCCACAGCTGGAGCTGGAGCAGGAGCAGGAGGGAGCTGCATGGCTGGCTGAAGCCCACCAGAGATCCCTCAAGCAGCAGGGACAATCTGGGATCCAGCCTTTAATTGGCACCATCAATCACTGGGAGTGTGGAAAGCTGGACCTAAGTCTTGACCGAACCTTTCAAAACACAGGTGGGAGGCTGTTCCAGGGCAGGAGGGAAGGCGGAGGCCCAGCTGCACCCCCAGCTCCGGCCCACGGCTCCTCCCAGCCCATGGCCACACCTGGAGCCCTGGAGCAGCTTCCCAGGCCTGCTCACCTGCACAAGGATGCTCCCAAGGCTCAGGAATGACTGTGACTGTGGCCATTTCTCAGCAGCAGTGGCAGACCCCAACTTGTCCCTCTGCCTTAACACAGCCCTTCCCACTGCCCGAAGCAGTACCTGCACCACCTCTATTGCCTCAAACTGCTGAGCAGAAAAAGATTCAAAAAGCTCTTTTTGTGCTCTCAGAAGCTCCAGCACCACAGTGACAGAGCCAAAACCATTCACCAGAGATGTTTTATATAGAGGAGGCGGCATCTGAGTCTGGTTTGCGCAAGGTGTGGCTGTGCTTGCCACACTCCCCTGCATAGCCTCGGGATGAGGCATAGTGAGACATATCTTGCACATTTATTGGGCTAACACAGATCCAAACTGAGTGGACGGAAAGCAAATACCAACCCCAGAGACTTCACACACACACTACAGGAGAACTGGGTCTACACCAAAACCCTTCCTCTTTTCCAAGAGAAAATGTGACAGAATTCACTACAGAGAATGTGCTTAAGTGGTTTGACCTTTGAGTATCCAGGAATTGTAACGAATTTACTAATCCTTAATTTAGTTACGGAAGAAACTGAGCTAATGCTTAATCTTAGGCCGAAAACAATTCCCAGCTTTATTTTTCTGTTTGGGAGAAGCTGGTTAACAGCATGTGCAAACCAAATTACAACTGTCCTTTCATGCTGGCTGGATTCTTTCCCACTGTGCTCAGTGAGAGCATTGCATGCTATCAGTTTCCTTCCAAACACTGCTGAGCAGAGGATATTATGCTATAAGGCCTGGACTAAACACTAGGATTAGGAATCAAACTGAGCAAGGTCAGGAAGATGTAGGTGTTGCCGTTATTGGATGCTCTCATTTTGAGTTTCTCCAACACACCTTCAAGGGCTGTGGGTTTTCATCAACAAAAATCACAACAGGTTTTGGAAAATGCAGGGTTTGTGCAATCTAAGTGAGAGGGCAAAGAGCAGCCCTGCTTCCCTGATTGGCATCCAAAATCCTGGACTCTGCTCCACAGGCTCCAGCTCCAGAATCTGAATCCCAGTTTCAAAAGAGAGAAAACAATTCCTGTTTGTTCCATTGCACCAGTAAACACACCGTGTTTATGGGATACTTATCTATGCTAGTTTCTGCTTTCTTACCATTTGATGTTTCTTGTCTTGATTTTAAGCCTTCTGTGTAAGATCTGCCTTCACATTTCCCTGGGGGGGCCATGAAGATGTCAGAACCTACCTAATATTGACTAAAATAAATTCCAAAAGACTGAAAAACCTCAGCAAGTGGATGCTGCATGGCAATCTTTATGGAATATTTTTGGTGTGTGTAAGATCCTCCTGGAATACTTTCAGTGTGTGTTATTGTCTCAAGGTTTAGTGCATTGCGCTTACTCTTGTTTGCAGAGGAAGGTGTGGTGGAATGCACTGTTCAAACAGAGCCTGCTGTCCTCCAGCCTCAGATAAGGAAGCTACAAAAAGAACGTGTGGTGGTGCAGGCAGCTGCCAATGCCAGACACAAACGATGATGTAAGTGCAGCTCCACGGAGGCTCCTGCCCTCTCTCCACCCCGCAGCTGCCTCAGCCCTGTTTGCATTTTCCAAAACCTGGACTGAAAAATGTAAATGAATGGCGCAGCCACAGTCATGGGACTGCTCTGAGCTTCCTATTTGCTGCTGAAAGTCAAATCTTGGCAGGCAGACAGGCAGACTTAACCAGAGGTGACACAGTTGGTGTCTCAGCCCTCAAATAATGGGGCATGTTGGTCTCAACTATCCCTGTGTGAGGAACACCTGCTACCTGCAGTGAACACGTCAAACCCACCACGTCGCTGAGGTGAGCGATCTGGCAGAGACAGAGAGGGGCTCTGAGCAAACTGCAGCTGATGAACACCAGGATTTGTTACCCCATCCACACAAGCACTTTTGTGCACGTCACAGCTCCCTCGCCCTCTCAGATGCACTCAGACAGCTCCTCTCCCGGCTCCCCACACACACACACTACACTGGGCCATATGTTCCACTCATTAGCCAGAGTCTTAAGCCATGGAGCTCCACTAATAGGAGAGCTTGATGACAAGTGATTACCCAGCCCCCTGCAGCCTTGGGTCTTAGCTAAAGACCCGTATATCTTTGAAAAGATTGCTTTAAATTAGGCAGTTAAGAGCATCGCCATCAGTTAAGGAACTGAAGGAGAAGCTGATACCCAGCCATTTCCTGGCACCCAATTTTCCTCTTGTGCAGCAGCATTTTTCACTTACAAGGACTTTCTTACTCACCACTCCTTGTGCCAGTACCAAGGGGGTGCCTCAGCACACCCAAAGAAAGAATTTGATCCATTTATTTAAATTGATTTTAGATGCTGCCCTAACCAAAGAAAGCCCAAGCCTTATCAATCCGAGTAAAATCAAGTACACTCAGGGACATTCCTCAGCAGTGGAGTGTAATGAACACCACAGCTCCAGCTGCTCCCAGGGTGGCGTGGCCCTCTCCAATTGTTGTCCTGCACAACCCTGGCACACTCTGGGAAGGAAGGAAGGATGTGCCAGGCCTGCACACCTGCATCAGTGCAAGGCTTGTTAGCAGAGAAATGGGCCACTGCCCACAGGGCCCAGGAACGTCCCCCAGCTCATCTAACTCACCACCACCGAGGGATCTAAGGGGCTCAGGAACATTTTGTACTCTGTGCCTGTCAGATTTGGGAACAGGGAACATGCTGCTGGAAGCACTCAGCATGTTACCAGCAAGGAGCCTTGAAGAAGACTTCCTTTGATTCCCACTGAAGCCAGTAGGAAGGCATTTTAATGGTGTCTGGATCCAGCTGAAGCAATAGAGCTCTTTTTTTTTTCCTTTAATACATAAAAAGATATTTTCAGTGCTGAACCCTCAGCACTCAGATTTCCTACAGTGCAGTCAAACCAAGGATTCACAAAACCACACCCAAACCCAACTCAACCCCCTCACCAATGGATATTGAGAAGCACTTACAAGTCTCTCTCCTGAAAGCACTTCCAGGAGTTTGATGAGCATCCTCCCATCTCGAAGGTCAGTGTACAGGTCTGTAATGCGGCAGGACACACGAGCCAAGTGGGAATTCACCCACTTTGTGAAGGTCTTCTTCTGAACTGCCTCACGTTCATCTGTGGGGAAAACAACGCATCGTTACTCAAAATGAATCAGAACTCATGCTTCTATGTGAAAATCGGATGTTCAAACATCTAGGATTAAATCAAAGGTATGGCTTGTCTTTTTGGGAGAAACAGTGATGAAATTAGGACTTTTCATTGAAAACCCCCATTGAGTTCACCTGCTCTGGAACACACACATAAATCCACAACAGATCCCCCAAAATACCACAAGTCATTTTGGATTAAGACAGGTGTGACAGAAAGCAGAGACCAAAGCTTCCTACTGACTTTTTCCCTTCTCATGACAATATTTATTTGCAGATTCAACATTTATAACTGTATTTACCCAATGTCAACATGAATTTTTCCATAACTGCATGCCTGAGGTAGACAAGCATTTATATCGAGCCATAGAAAAATAGATTCTTTCCACCTTCCCTTCCCAGAGTCTTTCACAACTGTTTATAGAGGAAAACATTGGCTGTGAGAGCTCTCACTACACAGGCTCACTGCAGTCCACATTAATTCACAAACTCCTACCCAGCTATCTGCCAAGCCCAGAGCTCTCAGACAGAAAACATTATACATCTCTGTGGTTACATTATTTTGCCAAGGGCTTTGGATGAAGCCCTTCCTTGTTAGCCAAAAGCCATTTCACTGAGCTGGGAAATACTACAGACCAAATTTGTCAAAACACAGGTGCTCTGACTCGGACTCTGAAAGCCACAGTTAGACAGATGAATGGAATTGCTCTGCTTTCCCAGGCAGATGAGATTCCAAGCCTCCCATCAGTCTCTATAAAGTTGTTGGCATGTGCAGGAACAGGACATGAAGGCAGGTTAATCCTAAAATACAGTGTCCCCAGCTCTGAAAGCTCCAAGAATGTTGCTTGAAACACAGAAAACATTCCAGATCTGACTGCCCAGGGGTTTGGTGGACGCTGCCCTTCCAAAGGAAGGATGTGCTCCCTTCCTGGCAGTGCAGCATGGTGGGGGCATGACCCTAGCACATTCATAACTAGTCACTGCCCCCAGGATCTTGCGAACAGCAGCAAAGATCTGATTGTGGTGATGTGGGATGATAAAGATGCTGTGACAGAGAGTGAAGAGGACAGAAAGCCGGGGAACAAGTGAAAGAAGAAAAGACAGTAAGAAGAAAAATCAGATACCAGAAAGGTGGTGAGTGGGAGGGAGAGCAGACCTGCACTGAGTGGTGGTTTGCACAACTGCACAAACCCCACCCTAAGATTTCAGTTCCTCCCACTTATTTCAGAACTTGTCCTTCCTACCCATATGGTTGGGCATGACCAAAGCTACTGCCCTGAAACTGCCCCATTTTTTGACAGCTTTTACCTCCATGTAAGGCATGAAATTACAAATGTGGCTTGGAAAGCTGTCAAAGGTGGGGTTAGTGACAAAATAATGCGCTTTGGGAGAACTGACAGTTTGCATTACTCGTGTTTGCCCTCACCCCATGTGGAGCAGAGGATCCCTGTTATATAGGAAGAGAACAGGAAATCAGCAGGAACTGCAGCTACTGTCTACTAGCTTCAAATATATATTTTATGAACTATTTATAGCAAGTGCCTGGGAATGCTGTATCTGCATAACTGCTTGTCTAGTAATCCATGCCTTTACTTGAAGTATCTTTTTTAAATGAGTCACAGAAGACAAACTTTGCAATAGTTGGTGCTTTTTAAAGAAAATTCCAACAGAAATCTTCTCCCTTCACCAGCTTGAACAAGCCCCAAAACAGCTCAGCAAGTTTATTTATTTAATCACTGTAGTGTCTACATAGAAGCACAACATTCAGTGACTCCTGTGCTTACATTCATTCCAAAGAGAAATGCCAATGTACAAGATCCTGAAAATAGAGCTGAATATACAAAATATTATGGAAAACAAGAAAAGCTATCAAATACCATCTTAAAGCCAACCATTAAAAAAATCTTTGGTCAAAAATTATGGTTATCAACAATCCTCCCAATGTGGGGTCACAGTGGAAGTAAAGAGTGGGAAAAGAACATCCATGTGGGTTTAGTAAAAGGAGATGAGGAGTCAGGGCCTAATTTTGAACAGACGAAAGACATGATGTGGGAAATGCAGTGACACATCAAGTGAGGTTGTGAAACCTCACATGGTTAATACCATGGAGCCATGGTATTAACTGACATCAGCTTGGGATCTTCTGGTGTTGAAAGCAAGTCAAGGAAGCCAATAGAGCAAGCAGCCCTTCCAGGACACGGAAGATGGGTCCCTCCTGGGAACAGCATCCATGTGGCTCAGAGACCGCTTTCCCAAAAAGCTTTCCCATCCCAGCACTTTCAGTGGCCCCAAAGGAGGACAAAGTGCATTCTTCAGGCAGTGGGGACTCAGGGAAAAATCCCTGAGAAAGCCTGACTGATTTCTTGTCTTGAGTGTTGCCTCAGCATCCTTAAGCACAGTGAACTATCAGGGAGGGAGAGGATGGGAGCCCAGCCTGGCTGGAGGCTCTCTGTGCTGGGGAAGCTGATGGTGGTGCCGTTAGGAGTGTTTTCTTTATTCTAGAGTTCAAAGCCAGTTGCTGCCTCTCCCCTTCTGCTTTCCTGCTTCCTCAGCCTTGCTCTCGGTGGCCTCGATTTCCTGTTTACGGTGAGAGGCTGCCGGGCCCGGTTGGTTTCTCCAGCTCCCCACCTCCACCCCCGCCCCGGCTCGCTCTTGCCTGAGCTCCTCTCACCTGGTCCCCACCCATCCTCTGTGGAACCGGCCTCCTCCCTGCTCTCCCCACTGCTTAAAAATAGTGTGAAAGTCTCTACTGGGACGACAGCTGTGCTGGTTCCAGCGCTAACTCCTCGTGCTGAGCCTGCAGTTGGCTTTTCACATGAGCTCCAGCAACTTCAGTGCTGGAGCTATTCATGCCTTTTTACTTTCTTTCCATCTCTCCTCTGATTTACAGCAAGCAGGGCCCAAAGCAGAGAGATCCCTGATTGTCCGGGTGCAGTCCCGTGGGAAAACCCTGTGGCACCACACAAGGGCCAGGCCCCACATGCCACTGCCAGCTTTTGGGGACAACCAGCATCTTATGTCAGAAAAATGCCACTGGAGAGACACAGCAGCTCTTTGAGGCTCCTAATGGGGTGGTCATCCAGGAAGGCCAGGCTTTATCCCACACTTGGCACAGGTGGAGCACAGCTCTAATTCCCCATTGACACTCTCAGCCAGAGAAGCTCCTGGAGGGAGAAGGCACGGCCCTGCTTACCCTGCATCACTTCACTCCTCTCGCACTCCTACAACGTGGGAAAGCAAACCAAGCCCATTTGGAAAGTGGTGTGACTGGGGCTGGTCATGTTAAAACCGCTCCTGATTATTTCTACATGGTGTTTCACAATGACAGCAGGTTTTTGCAATGCTTTTATCAACCCTTTCTAACTGATAAACTATTTTTCTGCTCTGGGGTTTCAGGTTAAAACACACACAAAATTAAAACCAAGGAATTTTGGTTGTATGTTTCAGATAAAGAAAGATATGTACAGAAATGTGGTGGTTAGAGCCCTGACAATTTGGTTAAGCAAACAACACAACTGTAACTCTCTCAATGTGCAAAAACCTCCACATTAAGGGCCAGGTGCATCCATGAGTGGTGACTCCAGGGATTTAACATCAGCCATGGGCCCTGAGTGCTATTCACAAACCTCATGTGATGGTTTCGACAAATGTCCTTCATACTTTCAAAAACTCAGTTACGGATTTTGAAGATTAATTAAAACGAGAGGATATGGGTGGAGCTCCAAGTGTCCTACAGCTTGTGAAAACATTTGTTTCCCAAGGGTAAAGAGAAATGAGCAACATGCAAAACATGCACAGCAGGGAAACGGAAGCCGCTCTCAGAGCAGTATCGATAATAGAGAATCCAACTTATCTTGAAGCAACACTGGGAAGGAAATTTCCTTTATGCGGAAGGCCCCATGACAATGCTACCACCAGACAGGCGCTTGCAAACTCCAGCACTGTGATTGTGATGCATCAAGGACTGACTTTGTTTAGGAGTTTAGTAAATAAACCAGAGTTTGTACACTGAAAGCATAAACTGAGCTGGACAGGATCACAAACAGGCATCTAACCCCTTCCTCGCTTGAGGGGAGACCATTCTTCCTCCACTAATTTGATGAGAAAAAATCCTGACAAAAATGCAGTCAACTTTCTGAAAGCCCAGAGCTCAGTCACCGAGTCTCCAGTGTGGGACAGCGGGAGGGGGGTCACATACACCACCCCCCTCATCACACGCTCGGCTCTGCTGGGTGAACTCAATAGGGCTGTGCCAGAATAATGGCGAATTTGTTTTAATAACTGCCCTGGGAAAGGCAGGGCTGCAGGAGCTGGCTGAGACCAACGTGGGCCCCATGACCCTGTGTACTCCCGCACGCCAGCGGGCGTTACGGGCCCCAGGGCCTTCGCGTGCAGCAGCACTGACCGCAGCCGCGGCAAAGGTTACCTGTGCAGCCACTTGCCTGCTAAAAACAGCTTCCAGACACCCTGCTCGCTTCCATACCGGTCAAACCACATTTCCAACAAACTGACCTTGAATCCCTTTCAAACGGAGTGGTAAATCTGTTTGGGCCACACTGCTGCCAGCCCTGCAGAGGTAAAATGACTTTGGGTGTGTGACAGCTCCTGCCAGCCCCTGGACAGGGGCAAAGGCCTCCACACAGCAAAGGGGGTGCTCTCAAAGGAGCCCAAACAGGGAAACTGAAGCACAGAAAGGACAGCTGAAAGGAGCAGTCTGGGACTGCTGCTGGGCTCTCAGGCCCTCAGGATAGCCCAGCCATCAGCGGCACCAACAGCCTCCCTGCAGAGCCCAGCCTGAGGGCAGCTGCTCTAGGCACTGGCACTGTCCATGGATCCCTGCAATACCTCAAGCAAGACAAATTACAGATGACTTTTAATCTCTAACTCCAAAAACTCTATCTCCTCCAGGTTTACACCTTATATTTCCATGCTGGAGGTAATTTTTCCAGCTTAAAATGATTACTTTTTTCACCATAGCATCCAGTGTGTGCCCTACATGAAGCACTGCTACACCCACTGACTCAGAGATCAGCTGAGTCACCACTTCTGCTGATATCCACTATCCACAGCTCCCTAGAACTTCCCAGATCATATCGTCATTTAACAGAGCACAGGGAAAACAACAGAGCTTCCTTTCACAGAACAACGTTCCCATTGCTGTTGGTTTTCAGGGTGCAGGATATCACCCTATGCTTTCTCACAGATGTGACGACGTGGAGTGAAATAGCCAGTAATATTCACAGCTCCACAAATTCCAGCTGTGCTTAGAGGTTTTTCAGTTGAGAAAGATGCCTGAAGGAAGGGCAGATCAGCTACTGGGACCAGAATGTGGTGATCAAACAAGATTTTATCAGGAAACAACATGAACGGATGTGCTGTGATAACCTTCACTGTTAGTTGGAGTAAGCGAAGAGCGATAGTGAGCATGAAATGACTCTAACATGGGTCCAGCCTCTGGTATTCCAGGCAGGTTTGAATGGAACAACCTGGCCCTGAGGCACACAGAGCCCTCAGTGGGTCTGACACAGCTCCTTTGGTCACCACTCCAGCAGCATCTTGACAAACAAACAGCACTGGTGGCTCCTGCTCCTTAAATTCCCTGTCCAGATGGAGGGCTGTGTGCTCAGAGAAGGCTGGGGACTGCCAGCAGCCCTGGGCTGTGCCTCAGGCTGGGGAAGGAGGCTGAGGCTGGGTCTGTGTGCTCCTCACAGCCCAGCTGGACCCCACCCTGGGGTGAGACCCCCTGTGGGACTGCGGCTTGTAGGGTGTGTAGCTATGCAAAGCACTCACTGATGCACCACTAAATACAGCCCAGAGGGTAAAATGCACCTCAGTGTATCCACCGAGGATCAGCTGAGGAGAGAAACGTCTGCTTGCGTAAACACTCCCGAAATGGTGGCCTTTCCACATGGTCCCACACATGCTGTATGAGTCCTTCCTTGGGCATCAGGAAGCCCCTAGAACAATGCATAAGCATGCACAGCCAGGCACGGAGAGTCTAAATGGAAATATATTGGAATTGATCTATAGGGAAGAAAATGAAGGAAGGAGGAAAGATCACTATTAGCTATCAGTAGAGAAAAGGAAATTTTCTCTTAACATTCAAGTGTCCTATAGCAATAAACTGAGCAGTGAATGCTGCTTTTCTCCAGCTGCAGATGACAGGTTAGGACTGAAATTTGGGATTGATAAAAATGGAAAAAACAGAGCTTAATGTAGAAAACACAAGTCCATAGTACACACATGCAGGGACAAGGAAAAAACTAGAACAAAACCTGCAGAAAGTCAAATTTACACATGACATACAGAGAACATGATACATGTGGGTCCAGTGCCTAGAAAAACGCATCTTCTTCACTTTAATCTTGCTGCAGTTTACATGGAGGAATGGGAGTGGAGCAGCTGATCATTCTGATGCAAATAGGATGCATTTGTTAATGGCTATTTTATGGCACAAAGTAATCTGTGGAGTGACTGCCCATCCAAGCTGGTGAGATCACACCAAAGCTTTTACATGATCATGCATGACTTAAACAAGAACTTGAATGCAAATGTTAAAGATGACAAAGCAAAGAGGGGCTTCTGTTAGTGACATGTTTAGCTGGTGATTTCTTTAGGAGCAAAATCCTTGCTGCTTTCCCAACTCTGCTACATGGAGGCAATTGTGGAGAAATCAGGGGTGTGTTCAGCAATCCTTTTGCTTTTACTAGGAAGCACCAGTCAGCTACTAAATCCTATTAAATATCTACCCTTCCCTAATAAATGTTACAGCATGTGACCACTTTCACTGCTGAAAATGCTCTAGAAAAGAAAAAAGGGAAAGCTACATAATGCAGCATGTGGAACAAAAAATTCTGCTGCTTTCTGTCTTTGATGGCACTAAACCTCCCTCACACAATGACATGATGCACACAACAATGCCTGGGAGCCAGCCAAGCATTATGGGGTGTGGAAGGGCAGGTCCCTTCATTGTCTTTATTTTTACACAGAGTTTATGGCATTTTGGTGTCAGCAACACAAAAATAAACCTTCCACAAGCCCGATGCCGATTCATGTACAGGAATTATTATGGTCATCTGCAAAAAGTCACTGTAAAGCCTCCCACAGCAAATAAACGTAAAAGTCATCTGGGTTTAACAGATTAAACTGGTGGAAGAACTCAGCTTTTGATTTTTAGTTTTTGTTCCTATCCAGAAGATGAAGATGGCATATTTAAGCAGATTTAGAGGAGCAGCTGGCCAGCTCTCCCTGCACTGGTGGCAGCTGTGTGAACTGCTGGTTTAACTTCGGGGGACTGGAATACAAACCTATGTAACCATCTCCCACAACACGCCCAGCTCCCTGTGCGGAGAACACCCATCACAGGGCCCATTATAGCAACTGCAACCAGTCAGCTGCTCTTCTGGTTCTCCAGGAACCCCACCAACTGCTTGTTCTTCTGTATGAAATGCAAAGCAGCTACAGAAACACCACCTTTCTAGTGGGCGATTCAAATGGTTTAACACTTCTAGGTGCTGCTCCTACACCCATCTTCAGCTTTAACCACCACCACCTACCCTGGGTTGCACACAAACACTGAACAAAATGATCACAAGGACCAAGGCCTGGACTCCAAACTGTATCACAGAATCATAGACTGGTTTGGGTTGAACAGGACCTTAAATGTAATCCAGTTCCACCTCTCTGCCATGGGCCAGGACCCCTTCCACTAGTCCAGGTTGCTCAGAGCTCCATCCAGCCCAGCCTTAAACATTTCCAGGGATGGAGCAGCCACAGCTGCTCTGGGCAACCTGTGCCAGGGCCTCACTGCCCTTATAGGGAAGAATTTCCTCCTAATATCGCATCTAACCCTTCCCTCTGTCAGTGTGAAGCCATTCCCCCTCATCCTGTCACTCCAGACCCTTGTAAATAGTCTCTCTCCATCTTTCTTACACCTTCTTCAGCCACTGTCAGGCCACAGTCAGGTCACCTTGAAGCTTCTCTTCCCCAGGCTGAACAATCCCAATATTCAGCCTTTCCCAAAGGGGAGGTGCTCCATCTCTCTAACCATTTCTAACCCTCCTCTGGGCCTCTCTTCCTCCTTTCTGAAGAAAGATGTTACAAAACCATTATTTATAGCAAAATAGCAGAAGTACAGATGAATAAAGGAGTAACTTTTTGGTCTCGTGACGTGCAGTGTTCAAATGGGCCTCCTTTAAAAAGCAGCATGGAAAATGTCTCAGTGCTGACGGCGTTTTACACGAAGGGACACAAACCCCTCAAGGCAGATTTGATGTCAGTGTTTGTTGCCACTCTTCCTTTTTGCGTAAGAGACAAATCACTTCATCAAAAGGAGCATGGAAAAAGCATCTGCCTGTCCCAGGACACTGACTGTGAAATTCCCACAGATGAACAATGAAAACCTGAGGTCACTGCACTGTTTCAAATACACACAGTCTTGGGGGGTCTTGGCAGTTTCCTTTAAAACACATTATATGCATAATGCAGGGAAGTGCCAGGGGATTTTTGAGGGGGACAAAAACATTTTTCTATACTTGTGCAAACCACTCTTTGATTGGCAGTGTTGAATGAGGATGAGAGCAAGGCTTGGCACAGGCAGGGAACATGCCAGGTACTTCCCTACATCAGATACATTATATTTCTTTCCATGTTCAGCAAACACAGCAGAATGACAGTTTTTACAGTGGATTCCCACTTAGCTAGGGGAAGGAAAGCAAGGGTAGGAAGAAGGAGCTGGGGGGTTTTATTATTTCTGTTGTTCTCTTTTCCTTTCAGCGTGCCTCCCTCTTCTCAGCAGTGCAGGGAATGCAGCTGCTCCCACACAAGAGTACTGGCACTGCTATTCCCACAGTGCAATTCCTAGTGGTCCTGTGTGCCCAGCCGGGGACCCTCCTTAGCCAGGGATTTGGAAATATAGAATTATAACTGACATCAACCAGAGATGAGTCACAGAGATATGGGCATCAGGACTCAGCATTTCCCGTGAAGACAGCAAATGCATGGTGAATCTCATCTTTTCCAGAGCAAACCTTGGCCCTATGGGCAACCACTTCCAGTGGCACACACCACCCTGGAGGGAGGAGACCTGCTGGGATGCCAGGCTGGGGGGAGCCAAGCAAAGGCAATCCTGATGGGATATCCCGAAGAAAACTGTCACACTGTGAGGGTGTTGGGACACTACCTCCCCCACAGGCTGTGGGAACTCCATCCTTAGGGAGATTCAGATCTCAGGAGGACAAATCCCTAAGCAACCTGCTCTACCATGGGAGTTGCCCCTGCCTTGACGTGTGCTAGACCAAGTAAACTTCTCTTCCAACCTGAAGTATTCTATGATTCTATGACTTCCAGCAAGCTTAAACAAGAACAGGTCAGAAGACTGCACTGCCAGTATTCCTATGGAATCCCATCGAGAGATTTCAGAGAGCTGTGGGATCTCTTCTTTCATCTGAAGCACAAGTTGAGACATTATATGGAGAGCAAAGTCAAAGCTGTGGTATGTTTTGACCATGCTTCTGTAAAAACTCACTGCAATCAGAATGAAGAATAGATGAAAGAAATGCCAAACCTTTGTTGGTTTCATGTTTAAATCTAATTTCACTTTAATGACAGAGAAGCATGAATAGAAAATAAAGAAATCTAAGATGACTGCATTTAATCCTTTCAAAATATTAAATCTCTGTGCTAAGAGATGTTATCATTTTAATTAATTGCTGCTAAATTATAATTTTCATTATCACAGAAATATTTTAAATGGAAGAACATGTATTTAAACAACCACTGCGTTGATCAGGGATTAATAAGAGCTGAATTCATAGCCTTGCTGAACAATGTGTTTCGTTCCTGCAGTTTCCATGACCACACAATAATTTACTATTGTTAATTCCGTGCCATATTGTAGGGTCAGATGCACTAGACTATGCTGATAGGATGCTGAATAAAAGCAGCAGCACCACAGGTAAGCCAGACCATAGCTCAGCAAATTAAATCCCAAAGGTGGAAACTGAATGAGTAGCAGCAACAAAAATACTGTAGGTTACAATAAAAATCACTTGTATAACTGAAGGAACCCTGGTATTTATAAAATGCAGTTATTTCTAAAAAGGGAGTTTTAAAAATGCATTAATTTTAATGAGATTTGAGACAAACTGCTAATAAGAAGCATTAGAGGAAAAATCCATAATCTTCTCTGGCTCTAATCTGCAAACCCATCATGCAGAGCTCCCAAGAAAGTCCTGAAGTTGGTGTCTTTTGAGACTGGCAGAACTGACACCTTCACCTGTTTGCCTGCTTAAGAAAAGCTCCAGAAAACTGAACCATGATCTCAACTTGAACACACATTCCAACCAGTCACTCTGTATAGCAAAGGAGTGCTTTAAGAAGTCTATGTGGCAATAAAAAAAATAATAATTAACAACAAGAAATCTTTCTTTTCATGCCACACCTGTTTTATTGGGACTTCTGAGGCACAAACAAGTTGCACATGCATTCTAGTTCCTCACCTCAAAATTTTCGTACTTGCCTGTTTGATTCCAATCCAAAGGTCATTTACCGATCTGCTTTTGTGGGACAATGTGGCATGTTTAAGCAAAATCATTTTAGCCTTTGGAACTATGCAAGAGTGGGGAAAAGAGATCCCTTTCTAGCACAGTATTTCCTGCCCAGGTAATAACTTTCAAAGCAGTACCAGAAAAAAACCCCTTTGTGTGAAACCCCCGAAGGTCTCTCTGAGATTTAAAAGGTGATGCAAATTCTAAGAAATTAGGGTAAAATTATACTTTGAATACCTTAAATGTGTATCTTCATCCAGAAACATCACTTGTTTCTTGTTTTTCTAGTCTTAAAAGTGGACTTGTGAGTTGTACTTATTGTGCAAGGCCTTGACTGCAACAATTGCAAGGCCCTACGTGGGGACAAAGGTGTGGTTCCTGTGGAAGGGATCCAGGAAAGCTCCCAAGCATTTACCTTCACTTTCTTTCATTTTCAGCACAATGAGAAAATTATAAAAGCACTCAAAGACTCCTGATCACAGTCATTTCGCTTATGCCTCCTTAGCCACATTGCACATGGGCTCCACATTCTGGGCTGTTCCCCCTCAAAATGTGAATCAGTGATGCAGTGTTTTCTTTAAAAAACCCCAAAAACAGAACAAAGCCCCAAACAGACTATGAGGTAATGGCAATTAATAAAGGAAAACAACTTCTGAAAGCTCGGTGTGTAATTAATGCTCCCAGTTGCCTGTCAGTGTAACAGCAATGTCATTAAACCATAGTTCAGGTATCGGTTAAGCACAGAACTATTGCACATTTGCACAGACTATTTGTGCTTTCAGCCATCTTACCTCCAAATCACACGGACACAGGGGATTCCTGAGAATGCACTGCGGCATCTTACATTCATCTGTGTCTTCCTGAAGCCTCAGTCACAACTCACTGATTTTCAGGTCTCCAAACTTACACATACACTGACATTTCACACATTTCAGCCTAACTCAGATACACCAGATGTTTATGCAAAAGGAAAAGTCCTATGAATACACTCCTGAATGTGAAGGCCACAGTGACCTGCAGCTGATGCCAGGGAAGTGTTCCTAAACTTGGCAACAGGAGCAAAACCAGAAGGGAGAGCTGAATTGTGCAGCAGAGAAAACAAAAGGTGTTCTGGCATTAGGCGGCTCACACAGGTACACCTGAAACCTGCCAGGAACTTGTTGGGATGGGCCACGCTCACGAGGCTGGAGGAGAGGGAAGGGACAGCCCCATACCCAGCACCCTGAAATGGGCACTGCAGAGATCACACCACCCTGCCCAGCCATTTAAGTCATTTGGGAAGAACAGGGGGAAGTCCCATTGGAGCTGCTGTTTAATTCCATGCTTGTCCCAGCCCTGCCATACCCAGCCCAGGGAGCAGCTCTGCTGGCGCCAGGGCAGAGCTCCAATCCATCCCTGCGGGGGATGGCACTGCCAGGACGTGCTGCATGGTTAAAGGTTTTACATGTTAGGTGTCCTTAAGTGCTGTCTGCTCTCCAGGACAACTTGTGACTGCTTTTATTTAGGAAAAAAGTATGTGCAGTGAGGAATTAGCTGGAACACGGCTGGCGCCAGGCACTGAGGACACAGGAGCATCTTTCAAGCGGCACAGAGCATCATTAGCATCAGTGTGCTGGCAAACACCAGTGCAAGTCAACTGTTAAGAGCAAAGGCTCCAGTAAACAAGGTTTATATCTTGGGAATTTTATTATATACCCTATCAGATATATTTATTTTGGGGGAGAGGCAGAGAGAGAAGCATTTAGTAATACATCAGCAGCAGGGGATTTATGGAAGAAATGTTCCATAACTTCCATGTCTCGCCCTGTGAGCTCCTCTCGTAAGGACTTAGGCCACAGCTAAGAGCAACCAGGTCCAGATGCAACAAGCACTTAATCTGCTATTAAAGGCTGGCAGATTATCAGTGCACCTGCACAAGTGACAGTGGCCAGAATGTCACCCAGGGAACAGTTGGGACACAGTTTGCGGGCACTGCCAGTTTTCTGAAGAGACTTCCTTGAGCTAGAAGTGACACACTCTGTTCCTGGTCCTAGGGGAGGCCATGAGGATGAAACTCACCACACACCCCACAGGGTGAACATAGACACGGGGAAGGAGAACACGAGATACTCAGCACTAAAGGTAAAGATAACCCAAATTATTGAACTTCCTGTGACGAGGATAACAGAAAGGTCAGAAGTTCAGAACACCACCAATATTTTATGTTTCCAGACAACTCCCTTATTTATTCAGAGCCTGCCTTAAGTGCCATTCCATAATGGCTCTTACTCATGTCAGCCTGCAATCACAGTACAGTCACATCTGTGATTTCACAGCAGTCTCTCCCATTATATTGCCAGGCAATCTGAGCTGACAGAGGAACACACCCTGAAAAAGGCAGCCGTTGCACTATCAAAGTCTAGCTTCCCTCCAAATAACAGTGGAAAGATACTAAACTAGATGTAGAATTAATTATTACCCAAAGCAAACCGTAGTTAGTTGACTACAGATGGGATGGTCAAGTTTTCACTTCTCTTTTTTCCTGGAACCAAATCATAATCAGATCATATTGTCAAAAACTGGAAACACTTCCTGGACAAAATGAGCATTAAAAGCTGGACTTTAGAGATTTTTTGAAAGGAGAAGGCAGAACACAATATATGGTATTAGCATGGAGAAGCTGAAACCAAGGGGGAGCTGTTATTTGAGAAAAATGTAGGAATAGAAGTGGATTTGAGAGACAAAATCCCTCAGCACTGTGTTGTTTGTGCAGTTCCTTTTAATGGGGCTGCATTCAGAGAAGTGGGTGCTGCATATTGGCTGATTTTCTGCAGAGTTTGCCAAGCCACTAAGTGAAATTTAGGTATCTTTATTAAACCATTGGGGTTTCATTCCAAGAAAAATCTGGGCAGCCAGTGTTTATTCTGTTCAGATAAACTCTTAAATCTCTTTGTAACCACATGTTGTTTTGTTTAATCTTTGAAGGCATAAGGTCACCCTTTGCTTGTGATTAGACTATTGTGGTCACACAGATCATGTTTGTACCTTGCCACAGCGCTTTTTCCACTGACCCTTTGGCGAACAATTCTCCAGCTCCTCTACCTGAAAAGTCAGTCCCAACAGAATTAAAACAGGCAAGAGAACTTAAAGCCACTAATCTCAAAACCAAACCAATCCTCAGAAGCACATGCTTGGCCATTTTGGCAATATTGTAGGCAGTGGTGTTTGAAGTCTCTGCAAGAGACACTGAATATGCCTTCTGTACAATGTCATTTGGGATGATACTGCTCCTTTTTGCTAATACAAATAATACATAAAAATCATATTTATGACCTCCTCCCCAAAGAGTTTAGCTAAAACCAGTGTGGGATTGTGCATGCTACTGATTCCCATCAAAGAGCAAACTGACCTTGTCCAGTGTCACTTTGTCACGTATGTGTAACTGGGCTTGTCCTTTCAAGTTCCAGCTTATATTTTTATGAACAAATCAAACTTGACTGAACAAGGAATTATCAGCACTTCCAGTTATCCCATGAAAAGGCCACTTGGTAATGCCAGCTCTTTCACAAGCCCTTTGAAAAGGCAGGAGCGTGGCCCCCAGAACCACGGCCCAGTGGCTGCCTGCGTGTCTGCCGGGCTGTGCTGTTCCCTGCACACTGAAGGGCCTTTCTCTGTAAGCTCCTTTCTCGGGAACAGTGGGGCATTGAGCAGGGCTACGAGCCTGGTTAATATTAGTTTGGCTACAGTAGTGCTCTCCCAACAAAGGAGGCTCTCAGCCCAGGATACCCTCGCTCCAGCAGCAAGTGCACAAGGGCTTTTGTGTGAGCGTGGGCTCTCCCGGCCACCGTGACCTTGGGCTCCACATCACAAGTCACAAGCATGAGTGCTCCCCATCCCTCTGGGCCTTTCCCATCCCTCTGGGCCTTTCTCCTCTGACAGAAAAGTGAGGACTCAGCTCAATGCATTTTCAGGAGCAGTGAGCAATTCTGGGCTCACGTGCTCTCCTCAATTGCACGAGGCTCTCCATGCAGACAGAAGGGCCACAGTGACTCTGGGTGCCAACAAGGACACGACATGTTCAAGGCATAGCTGGGAGTGAGGCCCTGCTCCCTACAGCATCCCTGTGCTCATCAGGTTCCTCTCTGCTTCTGCCAGGCCACCACCTCATTCCTGTTGCACTGAATTTCAGAGCTGCTGGAATGCAGAGTAATCCACGAGTTTCTTACTCTCTCCACAAATGACTCTTTACTTTGAAAGGACTCATTTGCAGTTAGGAGGGGAGTTGTTTACTGATACTTTTTAAACAACTTTAATCTTTGATGAAGTGCCGCTTCGCTTGGTGTGGGAAATAAGAAAAGCCTTGGGAGCCTTTTTGCCTCTGTTGGATCCTTTTCACTTCTGTTCACTCCTGTTCACCAAGAAGCACTCTGGGAGGGGCTCTACAGAGGGTCAGATGAACAGAAGAATGGGTAGATGGTTGTCTCGTGCGTGAGGCAGGGATTGGCTGGCGAGATGCGTGGGGACCGTGCGGACAAGGAGGTGGTTGGGTGGAGGGACGCGTGAGCAGACACACCGCTCTGGCAGGCAGCCAAGGCGTGCTTGTTTTGGGTTAAGTTTAGAGCATAAAAGGGCTTGGATTGTTACAATAAACGATCTTCTTCCAGAAAGCAAGGTCCGTGTGTCTTTGTTCCCCATTGCTACGACTTGGGCAATCACACTGGGATAAAGGCCATTACCTGCCAGGCCCAGATATAAACTTCCAAATGGAATTTCAGATTTGATTTCTTGTGGGAAGAGCAAAGCAGATTCTCAATCACCTTATTTATGATATTCTATCTCCTTCACAACAGCTTTGAAAGTCAACAGAGACTAATTCCCAATATTTGGTGTAAGAGTTTTCCCAAACCCATCTATTCAATGAAGATAATTCATTTTCACATGAGGAAAAAATGTCATTGTCACACCCTGCTACTTAATAGGTGATACTTAATACTTCTCAATTCAACTTAAACAGGAACAAAAAGACCTTCAGAGCTGTTAGTAATCAAATACTCATGAAATTCAGACTCTGAGCAGAAGTGGTGCAGTCACCAAACCCCACACCCTGTGCTGGGATCTCACAGGAGACGAGTTTAGTACAGGGAGGAGGGAACGGGGATTTTGTGAATCACGTTGTGATTTGATTTTCTTCAGCGTTTCTACTAAGCTTAGGTAGCAGCTCACCCATTTTAACAGTCAAAGCGTGCACCCAACAGAAAACAGTGAGATGAAAGGAAAGGAAAAAGAGGAAATCGCAAACCCAAATTGAGAAAGAGCTCAGGAATGGAAGACAACCATTGTTCTGTCATTTTATCACCACTTTCATCTCTGTCCGTAGGCTTGTTTTATTGCCCCACTTTCCACACAACTTAATGGCAAAACCCACAATCCATTTGAGTAGGGCTCTTGGATAGGAAAAATATTTGGAACAGGAGCCTGTACTCCCAGGTGATTACGACATGGCCATGAAACACTGGGATGGTCTGTGACATGGAGCTTCTTGAAGACATGGAATGCAGAAACACCCAAGGGCTGATTCCTGTGCTGCATTCCCAGATCCATGAGCTGTGGAGATTTACACCAGTTGAGCACCACACAAATCATTTTACTGTTTTAACTCTGGCTACATATCTCCCGCAGGGTATTCAAAACACCCCACTGTCCCACATGAAAATATCGGCTGACAAGCTTTGTTTACTTCATTTCAGAGCCACAAAAAGTGCTCCAGAATTGCCCTTTTTAAAACCAAATTAGGCTACAGCATCTAGAGATTTCTGTTTGTTTTTAAATTAAGTTCCTTACACACACAGTTAAAAAATCAAATGTTACAAACAGACTCTAAATGAAAACTTAAGAGAACAGACTACAAAAAACCTGAGCCAACAGCTCGGAGTTGTAAATGTTCACAGTTATTTCAGTGAGGAGCCAAATCCAATTTAAATGTTTGCTTTTCGACCTGTATCAACAGTGACCGCATGAGCAGAAATACCTTACCCTGAGCTCCTTTAACTTGTCCTCTCTATCTCCACAAGTACCAAAACCCATGACCAGAAAAGGCAAATTTTTGCTCAAAAACTGAGTCAGGATTTGGATATGTTCGCAGGGATTTTTGCACTGGAAGGAATAAGGGCCCAGCTATCACAGAAATGCACATCTAAGTCAGTTTGGGATCCCTTTAAAACTCTTTGCAAATCTGACAGGGCTTCCAACCGTGCAGCTTGTGCTCAGGTGTCCACCCAAACCAGAAGACTGAAGTATGCTGTGACACATGCAGGCTTTGGAATGTTGCAGACACCAGAAAATCAA
Organism: Melanocharis versteri; assembly: GCA_013397845.1. Classification (NCBI taxonomy): domain Eukaryota; kingdom Metazoa; phylum Chordata; class Aves; order Passeriformes; family Melanocharitidae; genus Melanocharis; species Melanocharis versteri. The sequence continues at coordinate 249,719 of VZTG01001081.1, forward strand.
GCAAAATTTGTCACATGAACAGGAATTTACACCTTTGGTGGATCTGAGAACACGGGGGAGGGGAAAGCCAAAAATCCGTGTAACCCAGACACATTTCATCCAGAATGAAATTCAGCCTCCCTGCATTTCAGCTTTAACAGAAATTACCATGACAAGAAATGCCAGTGACCCATTTGGTAGACAAAGTAGGGTGTCCCAGGCCAGTAATCAGCGCCTGGAGCTATGCAGGTCACTGCTCCCAGGAGACTCAAAGCCTTCGCAAGGTAAATCTCCCAACCAGGAAGGCGACTGCTGAAACTGGCTGCACACAAAGGGCACCCACGGGAGGAAGTCCAAGGATCCTGGTGTCACAGAGGGCGTCTCTGCACTGCAACTCCTGCAAACTGCTCTGTCGGCAGCAGGAGCTCCCTGTTTAACCTTGAGCATAGATACAGACTTGGGGGGAAGGTTTTCTTGCAGGAAAAGCTGTGGGAAAGCCCTGCTCGAGAACAGAAAACCAAGAAAATCTTCATGCTGTCCTGCAGCGTGTATGGGAACCAATCTACACATATACATTATTACCAGTGACCACTTAAAAATTGAAGTGGTGCATGTCTCTTTTTATGCCAAACCTCCTGGGATCATTGCAGATCAAAGGATTCCAAGCCAAGGAGCTCCCCTGCTGAAAGGCTCTGCTATCAGAGACAGGGGCTCTGCCCCAGACACCTGAAATACAGTTGCATTGCCCTTCCTGGTGCAGGTAGTGCTGTACAGCCCACAGTCAGCCTTGTATCCCCGTGAAACAGAGTTTAGAACTTGTCTTAAACACCTCTGATGGGAAAAACAGCTCACCTTTCCTACAGCTTATTCTAGTGTCCAGTTTTTCAAACATACTATTTCTAACATGGCTCAAAATAAAGGCACTTCCTCCCAGGCAGCCTGGGCACCAAAACACACCAGGCTCCCACTAAAATGCCCAGTGTTCAGCCCGAAAGGCAGCATTACAAAAATGCCCAAACCTGAAATGTCCCACACAGCAGGACACACAGCAGAGCTCCTTCAAAAGCTGGCTTTCCTCTGGGATTTATCGGGAGTGCCGATCTAGCTCACCCCCATCCCCCAAGATTTCACATCTGTAATTACCACTGGAAATCGCACACCTCGGGCATAACCCTAGAGCTGAGATCCAGCTTCCCAATGACAGGGCAGGAGCTGATAGAGTCACCAAGCTACCGAATGGCAGAGATGTTAATAAATACCACTGTCCTGCTAACCGGGTGGGAAAGAGCCCCTGGAGCAGTGACGATAGCTTCCATGTGCACCCTTCCGGCTGTGCACCCTTCCCCGCTGGAAGATGATACAGCTGCAGGGATCTCCTTCCAAATTCCTGACTTGCATTAACCTCTTCCTGCCAGCTCCTACACCCGTGCCCAGCCAATCCACAGGATCCTGCCGCATTAACATAGCACGGGTGACAGCCTTCGTTTTATAACAACAACATATCTGGTTTGATTTGCATTTAATTCCTCAATGTAGCAGGACAAACTTTCTCCACTGACAGAACCTGCACAAGCTCCATGGCAACGTGTTCCCCACAAACAAGTTTTGGGGTTCTGTCTTTACTTGCAGCGAGCAACTGCAGCCGTGCAACCTGATCCCTTTCTACTGCACAAGTGGCCATGAGAACCAAAACTCCACACCTAGCTTTAAAATGATAGCAACCACTGATAGTATCGCTCACTTATCATTCCAGGACTGGGTGAACTAACCATAATAGGAACTTACTGAAACTTAATAAAGGAAACACAACTTGCTAAAGCATTTTTCTCCCCATACCTGTGCTGACATTCTCAGGAGCACAAGGACTAGGTATGCTAAACTCCTGGATTATCACACACAGGACTTCAGGGCTTCTTTTGACACAAAGACAGTCTTGATTCACTCCTAGCAATGGCTTCTGCCACATCCTGCTTCTCTTTGGCCCATCAAGGCAAATGGGAGCTGGGATCCCCTGCCAGGTGACCCTTCCAGGTGCAGAAGGAGCCAGTCTGGTCCCTTCAGTGCAGTCCCACAACCTGCACTGGCTTCATGCCCCAGAGAGACTGGGCTGGAAAATCTGCTTTAATCACCCCACAACCATCATCAAGTTGAACAAGAGTTTCCTTACAATCACCACTTCAAGGCATTTAAAAGAGGTGGAACGTAGGAGTGCCTAGGGAATCACATATGATGTGAACTTGCTTCGTCCATAGCATTTTGGGGCAGAATTAGGCTGGCTCCTCTCCTCATGTGAAGCTGGCAGTGCCAAACCTCATGTATTGCCTATCTTAGGAAAGAAGAGATCAGAGAGCGTTGTCTTCTACTCATTGCTGATTCAGACTTCTCTTTGTACAGGGCCTGAGCACTTGTTCTGTGTTATTTTAGACAAAACAATATACTCCCAAGTGCTTTTTTTGAGGAAAACTCAACATTCACTAGATCTAAACAGTACCTTGCTATAATCTAGTGCAGAGCTGGGGATTCATACGATAACTGTAGGAGCTGTGAAGAAAAGAGGGGTAAATTCAGTGTGTGAAGGACATGAGCAGAAGTTAGAGTAATCCGTGTGGTGCCAAGGCTGATGCTGCTCCAGAGAGCTCTCCTAGAAGTAGGAGGGGTGAAACAGTTATCAAGGAGTATTTGATTATTTGAAATGCATCTGCTCTTACTTGTTTGTACACCTCCATAGTGGAAGAGGTAAAACTGGTGATAAATCTGTAATTTTTAAAAATTACATATATTCAGCTCATCTTTGCTGGGCTTGAGCCTTGCCACAGAACACTCCCTGTTCACACCAGAGCCTTCCAGCAAGAATCCCCTCAAAATTTTACAACTCCAAATCAATGGCTTTGTAGACATTCTTCAAGCAAAGAGCCACTAATCCAAGGAAAGACATCTTCTATGTTAGCAGAGTTAAGCCACTCCCTTTCCATCACACACGATATTTTGTACGGTTATTTTAGCGTTTCATGGAGGATCTGGTGCATAATTTACAAGATTGCCTGCACCTAAGCTCCACCTTGAACAAGATCACTGGCAGCACTCATTTTCAAGCCTGTGATGTGAGTAAACAGCCACAGGATGTTCTGCTGCAAAACTGCACAGAATTTACTGCATTTTATCTCTTCTGCTGGAGGAAATTGCAGTACTTTAGGGAGAGCACTGCATCTTTTTTTAGCCTTTTTTTTTTTAAGTCAACTCAGTGCATTCCACTGAAGGGAAAACTCACTTTCTTTGCTTTCAACAATGCGGTCTGCTTTCCTCTTTCAGTGTGATGTAAACACACAGATAATGGATTCCTGAAGCAGTGACCCTGAAAATGATAAAATCTGCCTTCTTTAGGCTGCTAACTAAACCAGCAAAGAAAGAGGCATGAGCCAGGCTTTTCTTCATGCCACAAACTTAGTTCTTTCCAACACAAGTACCACAGCCTAAGATCTGACAGATGTCCAAAATAAAGCCTGTAACTTATTCCCTCGTGTGCATGTTTGGAGCCTGGATTTTCCGTGCCCTGCCCCAGGAATTTCCATGTTCCCAGTGTTTAGGATGCTGTCATTTTGCCTCATTACATGCAGTATGCAGCCATTGCTGTGCGCCAGTTTACAAGACAAATCAAGTGCTATGAATGAAAGATTTTTTTTTTCCCTCCCTCCTTAAGCCAACAAATAGGAACATTCTTTGCACTAACCAGGCTCTTCCCCCCTCTCTGACAGGAACCACAGACCACATTTGCAGTACAGACCAGAGTAAATTAAGAAACATGCACAGAAGGGCAGCCCTTCGCTGTACTCAAGCTGCTCTGGGACTATCTCTGGAGTCACATGGATCTAGAGGAGGAGGAGGTTTGGTTTCAGTGAAGAATTCTTTATTTTGCAACTGCAGTCCCGGAGTTCATTCATCGTTGGGATGTGTCTTCCACAGAGAAACAGCAGAGCTTGTTTTACCCTGCCTGAGGCAGGGAGCTGCTGGGCACCATCCTCCCCCCTGCACTAGGGGTTTGCAGCCCGGGTCGAGGCCTACCCTCCCTGCAGAGAGCACACGGCACCCCCAAAATAAACCTCTGGTTCTCACACAGACAGGGAATTTAATGAGAAAATATTAAAGGAAATTCTCCCTGTCCAAAAGCAAAGAGAACTGGAAATGTTAAAGTACACGAGTGCTTTCTCAGATATCTATGGCGTGAGAAAACTAATTCGTTAGGGAATTATGCAACTGTTCTTCATTTGAAGAAGTGAAGCCACCCGCCTTTGCAGGAGATACGCAGGGGTTGGAAAGGGCCCTTACACTGCAAACTGCACTCAAACACAGCTAGGATTTATGATTGATGGCCAGTTTTAACTGTATTTTCTTTAAGGATAAAACAAATAGAAGACTGCTTCCTCACTCTCCCTCTTATTGTTCTAAGATATGTGGTCTGGCTTAGTCCTCATCTGCAAGGCTGAGTGGCTCAGAGGCTGGACACACACCTTCACCTTGTGTAAGGCTCAGGACGCCTTCGGAGTGAGAAAAGCCACACAGTATCCCTCAAAAGAACTCAGAGCTTTTTCTCACAGCACCACTTTTGTCCTCTCTCACAAACACCTTGGCGCAATGAGAACAAGCCCGGACTAACATGTTTACAAGGATCATAGCATGGCAACACCTCCAAAAAACCCGCACAGGCTTACCTTGTAACTGCTTGAATCGTCCTTCTAACTGGTTATAGTTATACGGCACCTGAGCTGCATATCCTGGGGACAACGGCCCGGGCATACTGGTTGATTTTTGTAATTCCATTTACAGGTAGTGCAGGGATACGATGAACTGCAGCATAAAGGAACCACAAGTTTCTTTACCATACATCCAGGTAAATCCCAGCTTCCTCAGTAGTTTGGCGTCAGTCCCTAGCGAAAACGCTCCCCCCTGAGCCCTAAGTAAATAACAGCTTCGGTTCAAAATCCAGCAGTGTGGCTTGGCGGTAAGCTCTCTGTAATGGATTCAAACTTAAAGCACCAGGAGGGGTTTTTTTGGGTTGGTTTTTTTTTTCCCAGTTCCACAACAGGCAACTCTCAAGTTCTTGAATCTGGTTCAAACGCTCGTCTGGCTCTGGCGAAACCAAGTAAAATAAAAGCAAGCGTGCGATTCAGGCCGAAGTAAAGGCAGCATGGAGCCACGCGCTGCCGGCCTGGCTGGCGCTCCCAGGAGCCGCGCACACCTCAGACCTTTCTGCTGGTTTGTAATATAATCAGCAGCCGCCCGGGCGCGGGCTGATGTCACTCGATTACCATACGGCACGGTAGAGGAAAGGAAGGCTGTACCAAGGGCGAAGGGGCGGCGGAGCAGGGGAAGAGCGGCCCGGCTCATGCAACGCCCCAGCGAGTCCTTCCGCCGCGCCCCGGGAGCGGCTGCCCGCGGGGTCCCGGCCCCGCGCTGCCGGCACCGCCGCCGCACACGGTGGTACCTTCCCGAGCGAAGCTGCTGGAATTACAACCTTTTGTTAGGAGCCTCATGTAACGGAAAAGTCTCAGATTACTATCACTTGAAAAGGAGGGCACTTTTCTTTATTTATCTGCGAGGCTGTCGGCTTGCAGAAGTACCGCACGCACACAGAAGCGCTCATTCAGTATTTAGCACCAGCCGAGTAGGGGACGCGGGGAGATGTACGCTCCAGCACACCGGGAACAAACGAAAGCTTTGTCGAAAGGTTCTTTAAACAGCCAATTCCTGTCACTTCGGTTTATGTTACTTGACGATATTGAGGATTTTGACATGCCCTGTGCATGTGGCTCCTCGCCCAGTTATCAGTGTGCTGGGTATTACTGCAAGATTAATGGGCTGTGCACTGAGGGGGAGGGCTCTAACGTAAATAAGGATGCCTCGCCGAGCTCTGACTGACACCTCAATACCCTGCCGAAATACAAACGTGCACAGCAGCAGCAGCTGGGCTCGGCCCTGGAAGTCAGTTCCTGCAGATGGTATTAGATACAGGATGTCAGTTTTCCCTCAGGGACATGAGATCCCAGCCCTTACTTATTTGTAAGCGAAATTAAAAGGTCAATTCCACATTCATAGTCTCAGTATATAACCTTTGCCTGTTCATTTTTAAAACTGCTGATAATGTTCACACAAATGTTTTCTCTTTTCTTTTTCTCTTGCATTTCCAAATTCCTTTCCACTGGAATCCATGTTCTCTCCTCCTCCCACTCCATCCCCTCATTAAACATTTCAAAATGTTGCCTTTGTTTTGATACCATCATTTCACAAGGTTTAAGTCATATAGTAATTTCTGTGAGGACAAATTCTGTGGGAGAAGTTCAGCCCACTCCCCCGACTCACTGCAGCCCAAGGTCCTGCTTGATGCAAGGTGGAAATTCAACCAGCCATTACCAGCATACCAGGAAACAAATGCGCACAAAGTCCAACCATGAACACTGCCAATATCAGCAGAAGTGATGGAAGTCGACACTTCTCAGCTGAAGCTGGGATTTTCAAAAACACGTGGACTCTTGAAAATGCCTGGCACAGTGCTCCTGAGGTCATAAATGCTTTTAAAATATTTATGGCTTTTACTCATACTGTTTTACTTAAAGCACCACCATAGCTCTAGTTCAGAGTTACTTATATTGATACAGAAGGGCTTCTACTGGGGTATTTCAGTGCACCCCTTTATTTCAGTATAGCTGTATTTACACAAGACCCCTGGTACTGCAGCACACCTCAAGCAGAGCCTAAAACATTTCTGGAAGCTGGCCTTAATCCTTTCAGCACTACCAACACTTGGTCACAAAGGACTCCTCAGCTGCCCCAGACAGATTTTACAGTATCAGGGAGGAGAGCGGCCGTGGACAGGGGCAGCCCAACCAGGGCTGTGTAGGGGACCAGGCCCTGCAGGCTCATGCCCTAAAAACATGTCTGGAAGGCGTCAGGGAGACCTGAGGAAGCACCTGCAGTTGCAGCCCCAGCAGGCAGGATGCTGCTCTCCAGACAACAATGGGCTGATGTGGCAGGATCCTGCTAAACCCTCCTCTGATAATCTTTGTGCTGCCAGCTGTCCCTCCAGCACACAGGCATCCACACACCAGCCCTGGCCATGGGATTTCCCGGGAAGAAGGGCAACACAAATTACCAAAGGCTCCCAAATTCCCAGGAGCAGAGCTGGGTAAGCTGAGCCATTAACATAGCAAGGTGAACTCCGCTGAGCTGGAGGAGCACATTTTGCCCAGCACACAAGTACAGGCTTATTTCCGTCACAGATATTTCTCCTGCAGCTTCCTACCAACAGCAGCTTCTGCCTGCCATGCCTGACCTACGTTATAATTAAATGCAAACCCTTCCCCTCAAGAGCAGGCTGGCAGCCAGGCCCTACCTGCAGGCATATCAGCTCATTCTCTCCCACCTTGAGCAAACAGGTGTTGCTATGTGAGCTCAGAAGGTAAAACTAAAGTCCAAGTGACTGACGGGGAAACTGGAGCATTTTTAACACCATGAAGGCCATAAGTCAGGAACTTTTCCCCAGCTGAAAGCTTTCCCAAAACATTTGGCAGGCGATGCACTAATGCACGTGGTCATTATTAAAAATATTAAAAAGTAAACTATTACAAAAGGAAAATATTAAAAACTAAAAATAATTATTTGGCTTAGGCCTATAAAAAACACAGACTGGCCTTACACACCCCATCATGAAACATTAACACCACACACACAAATTTACATTTCAGCTTGTCCCCTGTGGGACAACTGAAGCTGGCAAGCTTCAGGAAGTACTGAACAAAATTTGGGGTTTGATTTTTTTTTTTTTTGTCCCTGTCCCCTCTCTGTCCCTCCCAATTCTGGCCTGCCCAGTAGCACTAAAAATACCTTAAAGGGAAGGAATTGCAGCAGGTATGGAGCAGTGCAGGCTACACAGCAAGTAGGGGGGAAAGCTAAAGGAAAAGGGAAGAACCTGTGTTTGAACTGAGTTTGTTTTGTTCAAGGTTTGACAAACAGAGACACCAGACCCTGACATGTTGTCGGCAGCACTGGCTGTGAATATCCGACCTCATTTGAGCTGCCATCCAGGTTGGCATTTGGGCCGAAGGATGTGCCCCACAGCACCAGATGTGACAGACTTTGCTGACGATGGTTCACCTCCTGGGGCTGGCCCTGGTGCCAGGCTCAGCTTCCAGGGCCTTCCTGCTCCTTTGCTGAGCACTGCCATACATCTTGAAGGCTCTGCTGAACAGGTTGGTGGGAATTCAGTGGAAAGAGCAAAGCAAAATGGGGACGTGTCTCTGTTTGTGAAACGCTACACCGTATGTAGCAAGGCTGCTTCCAAATGGGCATCCTGCCAGCTCCCCGTTTTGTGTGAGTCATACCAAGCCTAATCCATTGGTCTGCTGTTGACTGCAAATGAGTGAACCTGAGCCGTTTTCTGCTGCCGTGTGGTGATGCACCGGATCGATCACATGGCTCTGCATGCAAAGCCCTTTGTGACACCCCAGTTCTACTCATTTTCCCTGTTTATCTTTGATTGACTAAGCCCTTGACAACACTAATTAGATAATATGTTATGGAGGGGATTGAATGCTTTAAAGCCATAGATAGCTTTGGAGCACTGGGCCAAGTGCAACTTATCACATCAACACAGCTGGAAATGGTCCGTGGTGTAATTCATTACTGATTACAGCACTGGAGGAAAAGAAGGGCCAGATAATAAATTAAGTTTAGCATATTCAGGAGAGAGGGGTGTCCTGGGGTTTTTTTCACCCTCTAAATTTTGTTCTCAATTTTTTGCCCATAACTATGAAACAACTTTCGCTGGCACAGTTTGAATTGTCCCTGTCCCATAGCCCCTGCCAGGTGATGATGGCTTGTGTACTTGTTCAGAGTAAAAAAAATACAAATCCACTTAGCCATAATGCAGAGTGTCCTAGCTGACATGATCAGAGCTTTGCAAAGCCTCAAGGAGAACGAGAAGTTGATTACAGTAATATTATGAATGTACAAGTGACATTTAGAAACAGCTGCTTACCCCAGAACACAAAAGGGTCTCTCCTGGGCTCTGTCTTTATGTGGTTCTGAAAATTGCTGCTGAAGTGAACGGGTTCTGACACAAAGGAAAAACTAGGGAAGAAACTAATGTTAGATCTAGCAAAATTACCTTCCAAATTCCTAATTATCAATGTTTCCTTACAACCATTACGAGCCTGGTTAATCATCACCCTTGTCTTTTCTGTTTATTCTTTCTTGCTCTTGTAAATTCTCTAGTTGGTGGCTAACTAGAAAAAAATTTACAAGATAAAAAGGATGATTTATTAAACTAAAATGCCAGAGAAATCATGTAACATTTTGCTCCTCTCCTGAAGGAAGGTAAAGTTCCTACACATCCCCTCAGTGCTACAATTAGGAACTGAAAACTCATTATCACACTTGCGTCCATCCTCACAGTAAAAACAGAACCTTTGATTATATATTGGAGCAAGAAGCTCCAATTGCTGTGGATTGTTCTAGAATGTAATAGGAAATAGTTATTTTTACCCTACTTGACAATTTGCATAACATGAATCCTGAAGAGTTAGCTGGTTTCCCTCCAGTTTTTATCTAAGACGCTGAAACCAGGGAGCAGCAGCCCACACACCAAGCAGAAATGAGCTGCCAAGCTCATTACCTCTGCCGCAGGTACCGGAGTGAACAGAACCCTTCAGCTCGTTACCTGCCGCGTCCTGCAACACTCGGTAACTGTCTCACAAGGAGGTGAAAGGAATACAAGCAAACCAAGAGATCTCCTCTTCAGTAACATTTCCATTGCAGAAAGTATCTCAATGTTTCTGTTTAAAGGGGATTTTAGGTCAGTAGCAACTACTCTGTCATTGGGTCCTCCCAGTCCCTGCCAGATACATTCTCTGTGACTCAGGTGGGCTCTGGAGAGCCAAAGCAATCCAAAGGCAAGGAAAAGGGGACCATTAAAAAGCAGGAGACAAGGATTTTTATTGCAGAAGGGTCTGTTTACGTGTTTTCCTTTTGCCATGTCCAGGCTGGCCTTCCAGCAGCTCTACTCCGAGTCCCACGTACAAACCAGCTGTGTGCTCCAGGTGAGTCTCTGGGTTGTGACATCTGAGACCAAAGCCTTTGGGAATTTTCTCACAAACCAGGCCAGAATATCAATTTATTACTGAAACTGGGTCAGTTCCACCTGGTTTTGGGTTTCAGTTTACACAAGTCCCAGATTAACAGGAAAGTTGACATGACTTTTTTAACAGCATGTCCTTGCTAACTGCAGGAGTCGAATACCTGCCAGGAAGGCCAGCAGGGAAGAGCTACAGGAGGCACTTGCGGAACATTTTGGAAGAAATGATGGTTTCTGTGTTTGTATTCCAACCTCTACCTCTTCCCATGCTCCATGAACTCACCAACACAGGGAAGTCGCCCCTGAAAAGCTGTAACTACATCCCCAGGTTTTATTTGTTGCCCATGAAATGCACTTGGCTTGCTCCCTGACATAGATGGATAACCTTTACAAAGCCTGTTCAAATCAAGCGCACTGCACAGGTACCCACTTAACACAATCGCTGGCTGTGAAATTTTGTCATGAAAACACTTCCTCATTTTCATGCACAAAATTCTTTTTTATGGGTTTTGATGTGCTTTTTCAGGAACTGAGATTATTGCCATTGCCTCTCCCTCCTTTCTCTTCCACCTGAATTGCACCTATGTTTATACGTATGGGAGAGAGACAGAGAAATGCCCACTCTCCTTTTTCTCCCTTTTGCACCATTTTCTCCTTTTCTTTTCAGTCTGACCAGGAACACAGAAGATGCACTGTTGCTACACCATAATCACTCAGGCATGACAATTCACTGTCCGGCTACTCTTGAACAAAATGGAAATTCGGTGAAAACAAGCAGCAGAATACACTGATCTTTACAAATCTCCACAAGCCAAAGTATGTCCCCATCTGGAAACTGCCTCTCCCCACAAAAAAAAGCTTAGTGATCAATTGACAAGTATTAACTGTGTCCAACTTATGAAGTTATTGTTCCAGAGCAAATGACTTCATTTTTATGTGACGTATTGAAAAAATAATATATTATACAAGTGGATGTACAAATACTGTCACTTGGCACCCCTCTGCCTTCAAGGCTTAATAAAGGAAGAAAACCTTGAAAAAATCCTCATACAACACACACATACAAAGTGGTTGGCAAAAAAAAATAGTAGTGATTGCCTTGCTCACTAAAAGAGCTCAAAACTGTCGGGGAGAATGCTGGAAACTAAAGAAGTGGAGCTTAGAAGTGGATTCGTTTCATCACCCTCTCTACATGGCTGGTTCTCATCCCTATTCCTGTTCTTTCTGCCTCTGCCCCATCAAGGAAATTCGTCTCCAGGCAATCTGGTTTTATATCTCTCCAGGATATTACCTCAAGATAAGAATCAAAGCTCTGATCCGAGGGGATGATTTCATCACTAATCTTTCCCCATTAGAAGAGCTCCAAGGTTAACAGAAATTAGTAAACATGTTTGAATCCTGCACTGAATTTCACTTTGCAGTGTGCTCTGTTAGACATTATTTATACTTCAGGGAGTGCTTTCAGGCAGTATCCCAGCAACAAATAGAAGAAAAAATGCGAGGCACATTGCAGATTTGGCTGAATAAGTAACATAAATACAGCAACATTGCTAGTTAGATGCTAAAGACATGAGACGAGAACATTCTCTTCCGCATACGCATTTTTTGTGGAAAGACTTCTTTTGAATTACAGACTCATGACTAGGTTTTGAAACTCATCCACAGCTAAGCTCACCCCTGAGAGAAGTCATAATTTTAAAAAAAATTTATATATTGCCGATATTGTCATGTAGTTTCTACAAAGAAATCCTTTCCATTAAGATTATTCAGCAAATTATCTAAAAACAATCTCATCATCTCAATGAAAGGTCTCAAGGTTTCTCTGTATAAAATATCCCTAAAACATTGACTCCAACAGCAAAGAACATTTGTAGTCTTTTCATGCTTCAGGTTTCTCATGAAGGGCCACTCTGGTCATGTTCCCAGCTGGTGTAAGACAGCATTGCCTCAGAAAAGGCGGAGAGAATCCAGTTTATACCAGGTGACAATCTGCCTGGGAGGTCTCCTCTAAATCATCAACTTCAGCATGATATTATCCCAGACTTAAGACAGTGCCTGGCTCAGCTCTCACTGACTCCATGGAGCATGTCTCCCAGGGAGCATTTTTTCTTTCCCTGAGCAGCTGCTGCAGCCAGAGCTCTTTACTCCCCTTCACAATTCCTGCCCTGCTGATGCTGAACACTGCCTCCCACTCAGCCCAGTGCTTTGGGCCAGCCAAAAGCACGTCCCCTGGTGCTCTTACTCTTCACTGATGCCATGGGGATGAACGGATGAGAAAAACTGGAGTAGACAGGAGAGCAGTGTGCTGTGCTGCTCTGGGAATGAAGGCCTAGCTCCCACCTAAAATCAGCGTAAGGAAGCTCAGTCTGGAAGTCAGTGCAGTGCCACGGTATCGAAATGCCCATGTATGACCACGCAGATTGATCCACTGCAGGATTATCTCGGTGTGCATTTCATGGGTGATATCCCAAAGGCAAATACACCTATGCACACAGAGTCAGCACATGTACATCAGCTTTCCATCGGCTTCCTCTGAGTACAGATGGCTTTTTATATTTAAGCTTAACTAGAGCATAGAATTCTCTTGCACCTTATTTTATTAAATTACTGAATTGCTGTCCAAGCACAGAGTCCTCTGTGCATAAGGACTGGCACATGCCTGGAGCTCTCTGCAAGGAACTATGAGAAGCAGATATGGACCTGTATTCCAGCCCAGGAGCTTAATGCACAGGAATTCAAAGATCCAGGGATCAATCAACACAGGCTCATGTTGGCAAGATGCTGGTTTCTCCTGTATACGTGTCCAACTCAACAGTGCTTAGTCCTGAAAGGATTTCAGCGGAGACGTAAAATGACGGCAGCACTCAGACTTTCCAGAGTGGGGCTGCCAGAACTGCTCCTATCCTGCTCCGTCCCCAAAGAAACAAAAAGCCTATTTTTCCAGCCCCAGCTCATCCTGCCTGAACAATGCGTGCCAGATTACAGTAATCCACCAGGATGCAACCACTGTCATGCACCACTCTGTTACTAAGTACTCATAAATCCTGTCCATGGAGCAGACAAGCACGTGTGATTCCAGACAATTCCTAAGGTACATCCAGCAGGACTTCTTTTCAGCAGCTTGGCTCTCTACTCAAGAGGCTACACGGGATCACGGATCTAATCAGACTACCAAGAACCTGATTTACACCTCCATGTAGTTTGCAACACCACTTCTTTGATTCTAAAGAGAGAGAGTGCAAACCCCCAAACCATGCCCAACTGATACCAACAATAATGTTACAGCAATAAGATACAAATGACCTGTGTACGAAGCTACATTTTCGATCATCAAATACATTGTTTGCTTCTACTTGCAAGTTATTTTATGTTTCACAGATACACTGGCTCTTCTTTTTAGGTCAGTCTACTGATAATCTTTAAAAATAAACCCACTAAGAACAAAGTATTATTTATCGTCTGGTTTTTGCTATCTGCTTTAGAAACAGTTCTCCACAGCATCTTTAAAAGCCAATGTATTAATGCACAGTGGCAGATGGGCTGAATTTTTCCTCACTCTCTGATAAGAGCACAGTGTGCATCAGGAGTCCCAGCCAGCACCACAGGTGACATGTGGCAGTACAGCAGCCTCTCTGCTGCCCTGCTCCTTCCCTTCATGCCTGCATGACACACAACACACCAAAGGACACTGCTGCTCATAACACCCACCCCTACAGATTCTGGGAAGGTTAAAAACAACAGGAGAAATTGTTCCAGAAGTAAAATCCAGAAGGAAAGCATCGGGTGAGGTCAACATTTGGAAAAGATTTTGTTGAAATGATTCCATCAACTTTTATCTGAGCAAAACAAGATTTTTCAAAAAAGCCCTTTCATGCTCATATGGGTACGCCTGCATTAGGCCTGTGGCTGCTAAACAAACCCATGAGCTGATAACCAGCTCTGCCACGCCAGTGCAGAGCAGATTTCACTGCTACAAGGTTTTTACTTCTGTTTAGTCTGAAGCGAATCCTTCACATGCCCTTTCAAGTTGATTTATGAGCATCACTATAATGCTGAGCTCTCTTTCCTTAACACTTGCTGCTATTAAATTTAGTGACTGATTTTTAAGTCCTGGATAGCTCAGGTGCAGGATACTCAGAAAACACCCTGCAAGAGCTTATTCTCAGCATGGTTTTTCCAAGCCAAGAATAAATCCAAAGTCTATTCTCTTAAGCTCTAATTCATTGTATCTTGCCCTTTTCTATTAGTTTGAGACCTGAAACTTCATTCTGTATGCTCAGAGTGAAACAGAAACTTTGCTGTGAGAAAGATGCTCAATAGCCCAGCCAGGCAGGTGTGTGATACCTGGATGATACCTTTAGATTTAGTTTTCATATTTTTCAAATTTTGTACTGCATTAGTGTGTAACTCTAGGTTTCATGTATAGTGCTAACAAGTTCTTCTCGTAGCCTGGCTAGACAAAACAAATCATTTTCCAGCCCGAAGGACCAAGGACATTTGCAGCTTTAGGCCCCAAGAACGTAAGCAACCACGAATTGAGAGGGGACAGTCTGGAAGGATGAAAGTACATGGACTGAAGCTGTGGTTGGACAGTCAGCCTGAACATGTAAATGGGCCAAAATTTATAAAAAGGGCAAGAACGTGTGGCCGGGCATCCGTCTTGGGCATAGTCTTGGCCAGACTCTTGTGCTCCCAGGATGTGTCCTATAAAGGCCTTCCAACAAATATCTACTTTATTCTTTTAACTCTGTCTAGCCTCTGTTCCAGACAGCCTTCCTTAGGCATCATGGAGAGTACTAGAAGCAGAATCTTCCTTTTCACTTCTTTGTGGGGCTGTTCTGCTGACTTTTTGCACTGTAGCTATGGGGGGAATGGCTCAAATATCAGGGCCACAAGGGGCTAATTAGCCCCACATAAGGTACCCAGAACTTTCCCACTATAAGTTTTCTCTAATTTTTTTAACCTTATGAAATGGTTACACTTAATAAAAAGAAAACTTTTTCAATAGCCTAACTTCAGGAACAATTTCAATGCTTTTTCCCCTCTCACTGCTGGGAGAATTTAAGTTACTGGCATGAATGACAAGCCTATTTTGGGCAACTAAGGAAAGCTGCATGACAAATGGAGCCTCCTGGCTTGCCCTGTGAGGCTCACAAACACCAGGCCGTGCAACACCAGTGAGTGCCCTGACCTACACACAGCCACTTGGATGAAGCTGGAAAAGGAATGCACAGCTCCTCCTGTCCACACTAGGAAACTCCTCTCATTTCAGAAACTTTGAAACTGGTTTTAATTCATGGACCAAAGAGCTGAGTCACAGACCTTCTGGTCACTTGGATGAACCCAGAGGATAAAAGGGCAAAATACAAATGAGCAGAAAAGCGCGTAACTGTAGCCAAGTTTAATATTGAATTAGCTAACTGAAGAAATGGAAAGTTTTGGAGGTGACAACTCACACACTACCTGAAAACAGCACCTGAGCTGGCAAGCATGGCACACCTGAATGTCACAGCCCAAAGGCTGAGAGCGAAAAATTCTGCTGAACAACGGAACTGTTTCTTAAGGCTTTTGCAATAGCTTCATGCACCAAGGAGCTGCACAACAAATCTTGTTAGCTAATGGTCCTAGATCGATGAAATCCAACCCTTAAGGATTTGTGAATGAAGAATCTTGCATAAACATGATATCTTTTTGGCTCCTACAGAGAGCAGGTAGAATTACCTGGTGTTCCAGCAAGACCTTCCAAAGAACCACGGAGAACAAGGACAGGTGAAAGACGATTTCCTACAGTGGGATACCTTACTGGGTGAAGAAGAGATCAGTTACCTTCTTCTCATATCAGTTGCAGAGTGAGTTAGTTCAACATGAATGGCAACCAATCTGGTTCCATATCCCGTCAAATCTGGATTCTGATTGAAAGTTGAGTTCCCAGATGATTTCTTGGTTTTTAAACAAAACAACCCTCCACATTCTGGTTTTCATGGTACACAGAAAACTTTAATAACATCAGTTATCAGCTGCTTTACTAACAACAGTGGTTTTCTACTATTATTATATCATACCTGCTTTACCTGAGCTTTTCTCCAGGACATTGTTCCGATCACAGATTATTCTGACCATCACCTCTTGACTTTGCTGTTTAAATATTTCAACATCCTGGTGGAATGTGGGGCCATCAAGATTCTTCCAACAGTGGAGTATCAGACTCTGGCTACAGACCCTGCTCCTCATTTCCTCACTCTTTACCTTACTTTACCTTAAAGGAAGTAAGTTTCATTTCAATTACAGTAAAGTAGAATGAAAACGAGATGGAAACTCTGCCAAAGAGCACTTCACAGCCAGTGGAAGTGCATGGAAAAAAGATGCCTGCACCAGCAGAGTACACAGCCATTAGTCAGTCAGTGTAACATGCCCACAGCTGCTCTACTTTGGAATACAGCAGCTTGCATCTTCGAGATGAAAAATAAGGAACCAGTGCCTGGTGTGTTCATTTGAAACCTTTCTTAATAGGACAAGGGGATAACGATGCATGAGCGTTTCATAGACTGCAAGACGTTAATAGTCTTTTGTAATATCTACAGCATAGAATTCTCTTGTACCTTATTTTATTAAATTACTGAATTGCTGTCCAAGCACAGAGTCCTCTGTGCATAAGGACTGGCGCATGCCTGGAGCTCTCTGCAAGGAGCAGAATGTCACTGACATACTGCAAGGGGACAGCCACAGGCAATCTTTAGATACAACTCATCCATGACCTCTGGAGAGACAAATGCTACTGTCAGAAGGTGGCCAGTCTTGGAGATGTGGGAGGGTGCTTGTGCCCACAAAGAGCCAGTGCTCACTCAAGTCAAATTGGAGTCTTATTCAGTAAACCCAGACCCCAAAGGTGGCCCACAACTACTTCTGCTTCAGACAGCAGTGAAGTTCACCCAGAGGAAAGTGATGGTGCAACAGCCAGTCAAACGCAGGGGTTGCAGAGCCCAGAAGGACCTCCTGACATCCCCCAGCTGGTTGTGTGTGCACCAGGCTTTCACCCAGTGGTCATTGTGTCCAGCCCTGTGACAAGCAGCTGAATCAGAGAACACCTTTCCAGAAAGGGCCTGTCTCCACTGAAGGAGGACAATGACAGAGATTACTGCCAGCCCAGCTCCAGGTTGCAGCTGTTAAAAACCTGCCAGTGCCTTCCTGGGGAGATGCAAGGGAAGATTACCCACTAGACAGAATATCTGAAAACATACATTGAACAGTGCCAGGAGCACCACAGCTCAGCCTTTAACCATAACCTTGGATTTGAAATACAAACCTCTCCTCATGCCTCTCTCCCTGCACCATGATTAAGCTTTCAAGCAGTGCTGCAGCAATGCAGGATGCTAAGCCAAGTTTTGGCAGCACATAGCATTCTCAGCACCAGCCGTAGAGAATTACAGGCATGGAAATGCATCGAATTAAAACAACTATCAGTAATGCTTATTCAGAAGAAAAATAAATACACCATACTGGGGGAAAATGTTTAAATATCTGAATTGAATCTTCAGCAAAATTATTTTCTTTGACATTGGTATGTGTTTTAGGCTATCTAAATAATTCAAGTACTTTCCTTACATTACTTCTCCTTGAAATAAGAGTTCAATGTTTATTATTCATTACTCAGGTGGGGAGCTCTGCTTGCTATAAAAGTAAGTGGAAAAAGCAGCTGCAGTAAGGTGAGATCTGGGACCCAAACACGGCTCATGAGCTTTGTGCTAATAGCATTTCCCACCCAAGGAACAGCATACAACCTACAACCACTAATGTGGCAGGAGTAAAACACAGTTTCTTCCTCAAACAAGAGTAAACTATTGAAATAAAGCAACACAAGCTGAGATTCACTTTGTCTATCACCACAGGTACCAGCAGGCTGTTTCTGACCCCACTCAGCACAGTCCCACACAGGTAAGGCATTTTCTCTGTCATTCCAAATGCACATTGTGATGGGAACTTAAAGGCAGCAAAATTTAACACACATCCCTTCTCTATGAGCAGTTCCATTAAGTCAAAAGCATTACCATCCCCAGGAAGAGTTATGTGATCTGCTCTCTGCCCACCTGCATGAACTACTTCATTTCCCTGCTACTGAGCTCCACACCTGATCCTGCCCTGTGCCTGACATGGAAAGGCGTTCTGCATCTAATGCATCCCCATGGCTGGAGCAGAGAGGAGAAAGGGCACGCTGCACTCTGGACCCAGCCTCATTGGAATCACAAATGGAACAGGTGATACCTTTGTCTCAGTGCAGCTGATTTAATAAACCTGTCTCAACACCTTATTAAGCGTCTTTAAAACCATCCCCGGAGCTCAGATTTCACCAGCAGAATGCTCAGCATAATTTTGAGCCGTTTTCTATGCCTGTCCCACACCGCCAAGGCATTTTGTTCAGAGGTCAGAAATGTGGGCATGCTACCATAAAAGTCAGGAAATCATTTACAGAATGCATAAAAATTGCTTTGCGGGGCAGTGACTCAGAGCTGAGAGGACATGACATAATCTCTTTGCTCTATAAACAAATGTAGTTAATGTATAGCCTTTAATATGCAATAATCAAATGTTTCAAACGAGAAAAGATCCAATCCAGTTTCATTTCTCTGCTGATGACACTGGAATTCAGCAGAAGACAGCAAGTATTTCAGAAAGAATGTATGGTTCCATCACTCATTACTACATGACAACTATCTCCACCTACCACATTCCCCCTTTCCAGGACAAGTGAAATGTTTTGCATACCTCCAGATGGAGGTATTTTGAAGGAGAGCTTCGTTATCCATCTTTTTTTTTTTCCAAATCTGAGGTCAGTGCTTACCAGCCAGGGCCTTGATGCGGGAGCGCTCAAACAGCCGAGCAGAACTGTTCTCATTGTCCCAGTCGTCGACATCCCAGCGGTTGTTGACGTCGCTGTACTGCTGTTGGATTTCGATGTTGTCGTAATCTGTTGCTACCGTTGTCGTCATCCTGAGTCTTCTCCTTAGCCTCTCCTCACCATCAGATTCTTCTTAAAACCCTCTGTCAAAGAAAAACACATAAAAATAATCATTTAGATGGTACGCATATATTGGAAGAAAGTCATGGATGTCAAGCTCAGGAGCTCTGGTTTCAAAAACCCGTGATTTTACTTGAAGCACAAGCTCAAGGACAGGTGAGATACCAAGCACTCCTTCAGAGAACAAATATTCTTAAAAGATTAAGTGCTTTACCAAATCCAGAAGCTTTGCTGCATACACACATCCAGAATTGTCATGTTCAGCTCCACAAAGTGGAACATGGATGGAATGGTGCAGTAAAACACTTCCACAATTGTCGTTTTCAAAAGCAGACCATTGGCTTTAGAGATCTGTGAGTGTTGGCTAAAGCATAAGGAGCTGTGGATAACTCAGCTAAGAAAAACCTCAAGAGCAAAGACGACCTCAATACCTTTACAAAATGGTGCAAATACTTATGGAAAAAAAACCCCCAACAAATTCTTGAAAAGCCACACAGGTATTTGACAAGTAAAAGCCTTTTAACATGGATCTGAAGAAATATTTCTGTCTCCACATGCAAATGCTGACTTTGTGACTGGTCCTGGCAATTTATTTATGAACTAATCCAGATAAAACCAACTAAATGATGCATTACTTTGAACTGTCTGCAGGAAAAACATGGCACCCACCAACACAACCCTTGGGGTGAGGTTCTCCTCTTTCAGGGTGCTTTTTGCATATTTATTCTGTTTTCTGATTAGGATTTGCATGTATTTATCAGTACTAGATATAAGAGAGGCAGACACCTCTGGAGGAGGAGAAGAAAGGAGGTTATACACAGCTGTGAGCCCAGTGGGAACAGCGCTGAGCATCCCCTTCACCAGTCAGTGCTCAGAGAGACCCTGAGGAGCACAGGGTGCTCCTCAGAAACAGAAACACACAGTTCACCGTGTCAAAACGCAGCAATTACTAGAAATGCAGTTAAATACATGGGCAAGGGGGAGCCGGGGGGCCGCCCTTTTACCTGGGAGGGGCGCGCGCTCCCCTCACGGCGCCCCGCCCGGGGCCTCTCTCGTCTTTTCTCTCTCTTTCAGCTCACTTTCTTAT
>VZTG01001081.1:270287-302390 GCA_013397845.1 Melanocharis versteri
GACGGCGCGGCTGCCGCCGCTCGCCGGCGGCGTTAATTCCCCGTCCGCGCCCGGGACACCGGAGCCGGCTGGCTGGCCCCCGTCCCCACCCCACGGCAGCTCCGTCCCGCGTTTCCGCGCGGACAAATCCCGGTGCTCGGCGCAGAAACGGGAACGGACCCGCGCTGAGGCGGCTGTTACATAAGGAGCTGTTACCGAAGGCTGAGTGCGAGTGTTCAACCTTCACGAAAGGTGGGAAGGAATCGCTTTAATCACGGGAAGCTGCCAACAGAGCGAGGGAACGCGAGGAAAACTGGCTCTGGGGAAGGTCGTGCGGACGAGGCTCCCGCGGCGCATCCCGCAGGAGCTGGGGATGGATCAGCCGCTCCGGCCGGATCCTGCCGCGAGGAGCGAACAAAAGCATGCAGCAAAGACAAGGGGAAGGATTAAATCCCACTCGCAGCGTTTCTGCACAGCATTCGCCAGCTGATCCTCACTGAGCATCAGGCCTAGACAAAAACCTCACATTGATCCCCGTACACAGGCTGAAATCAGGGTTAATTCCAATTAAATCCGCGGAGCAACCAGGGTATAAACAACGAGTGGGAACAGGCTGGTCAACAGCTTCATTTTCCGTCTTTTCTGTATTCACCAGTGCTCAAGGAAGAGAAGATGTGCCACTGGAAAAGCTGCAGATCCAACCACAAAAATAAAAGCAGTGACCCCACAATCGGGATGCAGTGATGTGTAATTTAATATAGATGGAACAAGCCATGGGATTTAATTTATTTCTGTGTCACTGCTGTTTAGAAACACACAAAACTTGATCCAGAATAAATTCAACTCTAACTTGTGCTTTATCACTTCTCCCACCCTGAGCATCGCACAAGCAAAATCTATTTCAGATAAAGCTAAATTGAGCATGAAATGGCCTGTTATCCCACACCTATAGGGCTGGAAAACCTGCATCCTTGTTCTGGTTCTAATAAAAGCAGTGCCTCGCTCCCTGACATCAGGCTCCCTTTGCTGGGATGCCACAGGGGCAGCGGGGCGAGGGAGCAGGAAAACGCTGCAGGGATAAAAATAAGCACCTTGCAGCAAAGCGAGGTGAGGAGAACACAACAGAATCCTGATTCCAGAGACAGACCCAGCTACAGAGCGTGCAGCCACCACCTTCAGCCCCTGCTGGAAAACAGCTTTTCTTGAGTCCTGCTGCAGCTCTGATCCAGCACACCCGCTGGTGCCTCCGGGAACAGGGAGGGAAGACAAACAGTAGCCCCGGCAGAAACCTCCAGGCTCCTGACTGCAGGGATGGAGGTCCTGTAGCTGGGATGAGCTACAGCAGCACATCTTGTGTCTATGTTAAGGGTGACATGAACAACACCAGCAACTGCCCAGGGAGTAACGGGGGGAAATGGTTCGGAATTTTTCTGGAGCCCTTAATGTAGCCGAGTTCACTGTTAATGACCTTGAATATAATCCACCCGTGACATCAGCCCTGCGCTTGAAGGACCATGCTGAAAACCCTCCGTGTGTGTGTGTGTAGCACACACATACATGTAACACACGTATATTTACAGATTTATTTTAAGCCTCTGCACGAAGCACCCACCAACGCCCACAGAGAGATCACCATGGAGCACAGGGACAGAGGGAAGCCCATCCTCCAGCAGGAACAACCTCTGTCACTTAAACATCCTGGCCCGGCTTTAAGCTGAAATACCCCTCTAATAAAGAAATTATGTTTTCTGCAGAGAGCCAGAGGTAACAGGAATTTCAGCTGCCAACATCCTGAGCAGCATCCTGCAAGCCAACCCACTTTCAGGATTAGACAAACATACTGGGAACAAGGCACTTCAGAAATGGCAGGTCACAGCTCCTTTACTATTCACAATTCAGACTCACTCTAGGATGTCATATAGGGCTTAAAACCAGAGAAAGCAGGCACTGGGGTCTCTCAGTCCACACCCTCCTAAAATCAGCGCTGTGTGCACCTGGCTTGGAGATGTTAGCAGGCAATTCCAGGGATAAGCAGGCACAGGGGTGAACTAATAAACAGCATGGAACTGCTCCAGGCCCTGAATCTGCAGGCCCACCACAATGGGCCGAGAAAAATCTGTAAATTCCCAAACTTCTTCCTCATTGATAAAATACAGCTCTGTTGCCTTCTGCCATGGGTACCATGCTACACGACCTCATGAGACAAAAGAGATAAAATGATTTCATTTCAAAGCATTCCTTAAAACCTATTGCATAATCTGAGGGCGGGGGGTTGGCATTATCTTCAAAAAGAAGAAATGGCTTGAAGAAAAAAATCAGCTACCAGGAAGAGCATTTTCTCAGACAGTTTTCAAAGGCCACATCCAGGGGTCAGACCTTTTGTATTTACTTTCATAAATAGACCAGATTCTGCTCTGTTTGTTTCTCAGATAATAGAAAATAAACAGATTTTTTCAGCCCATCTGAAGAATGAATTCATTTTAAAAAAATTCTTTGGCTACTCATTAATGCAATCATGTAATTCACTAAACAGACTATGACTGTAATCCCTGAAATTCTGCCATAACCACACATCTGGAATTACTTCCTAATAGTTACATTTATCTTTAAAGTAAACATTGTTTTTTCAAGAGTCACTATTCTTCCAGGAAACACGCTAACCTGTAGTTAGATTCATGCTACTCTTACTAAGGATTGTCAAGAGGTTTTTATGGTGTTGTGATTGAAGAAAATATAGTTTGAACAGCAATCCCCAAATGGTCCCATGGCTTATGTAAATAGACTGTTCCCTGGCTAACACATAGCCCAACCTACTGCAGCTTTCCTGGCATTAAAGATAAATTGTAAATTCATCTCTAACTCCCACTGAATGTGTGACAGGACTGAAAAGGGGACACAGACACTCCCACCTCCAGGTCACCAGAGCACATAGGTCTGGTGACAAGCACGGACACAACCACTGTGACAAAGGGAATGGTGTCCTGATCCCACAGATCAGATATGTACCTCCAAGAAACCAAAATAATACACTGCCTCCTTTCTGGTAGCCCTCTGAAACCACAGCTGGAAGAGCACAGAAAGCAATTCCATTACCCTCTCTGTAGGATACTTTCCCTTCCAGTCGGTCCTTCTCCTGTGCTGATGGCTCAGACCATCTCACCAGTCTAGCTCTTCACTTTAGAGCAATGATTATTACTAAAAGGAGGGAAAATTCGATAAAATGTAACCAAACTTTAGATTTATTCTGAGCAACATTCCTCCTAACAGCAGCACAACAGACATTCAATAATTTTTAAAATGTCATTTTAAGCCAATATTTAAACTGGAGAATGGAAGTTCCTCTGAACCCTCAGGGTCCACATCACCCAACAGGGTGAGATTCTCTCCCCAAGCTTTCACACAGAGGAAAGTGGCCTGGTCACAGGTCAACAGGAACCTTGGGAGAGGCTCAGGGCTGGATGCCAAATGAACATCAAACATCCCCACAGGTCAAACTCTGCAAGTATTTACAAAACACTGTGTAGAAATGCAAGAGTTGTACAGAACCCCTGGATTGAGAAACTGAAGTCCTGAGCATAAAGCTTAGAAAGACTGGAAAATTCATGTCCCAATTCCAGCCATTTCTCAGCCTGAAGCCCAAGGAGGTATTTCCAGCCTCTCTCCTGCTCAGCCCCCGTGTTGCTGAACTGCAGCACATTTCCAGGGACAGGAGCTCCCCTGTCCTGACAAGGCAGAGAGGGCAGCACACTCACTTATGTTCTGGCTTGTTGTTTCAGCTGCTGAACCAATCCCAAAATAATAAAGGCAGTAACTTAGCAAGGCTGTAACTCCCTTGACCTCCAATATCCCCTCTCCTAATACCATGTTTGCTTCCACAAACAGAACCACACTGTTTCTGCATTTTCCAGCCCAAGGGTGCTCCTTGTCTTTGTCTTTGCTTCCCAAGCCAACTCACTTTGTGGTGCTGACTCCTCTGGCTGTCCATGCTCCAGGACATGCACCTCCAGCCCAAAGCACCCTGAAAGGTCACAGCAAAGGGGAGACAGGCTGTGCTACCAAATGCCACAATCAGAGTGTGGGGCACTTCAGGAATGAACAAACAAGGCAAGACTGAAGCCTCTTTATTCCCAATACAGGCTGGAAAAGCATGCAAAGGTCACTAAAATCGGGCAGCCCGTCCTTCACGAGGGACGTCTGCTTCCCACGTCTCAGATAACCCATCACTCCAAAGAGCAGGCAGTTAAGAGTGAATTCCAGGCTCTTGTTTTCCTTCTGAGGTCCCCAGGATATCACACTCTAGCTGGGAGATGGGTACATAATTAAATAAGCACTGAAACAACTTCAGGAAGTGTTTGTGCTGCTCCCTGAAAACAGACACAGCCTCACTGTACTGGAGCCCCCAGTGCTGCCAGCAGGGGTGACCAGTGCACGCCCAGCACTACATGCCTCACATGGAACAAGGACTCCAACAACCATGCACAGCCAAGGGCACCAAGGGCACAGAGAAAATTACTGAAAATAGGTTATTTAAAAACACAAATCTCTATTTCAAACCTTTCTGTTCCAGCACAGACCATTAAAACCTTCTGGTCTGATTCTCTCTACACTTGGAGCAACAAAGTTTCACCCAGTTTCTCATCCATCTCCCAGCAGATCTGGACTCCAATATTTTTTCCTGAAGACTCTAGAATCATTTAATCAATATATGTTGTCCAAATGTGCCCTCTTTAATCTGATGTAGCTCCATCCAGCTGAGGATACAACCTAAGATGTGCCAACATTATGTGAAGAGCCTCCTAAAAACACAGAGGGGGCAGGGGAAGGCTTCATATGGATTTCATCTGAGGTCAGACACATAACAGGAGTTGTGGGGTGAGACTCCCCAGGCTTCTGTATTTCCCTGTGGAACATCCCAGAATAGACATTGTCTCTGGACCATCCTCTAAAGAAGGCCATGCCCCACCACCAACTATATACAAACCATGAACAGACTAAACCAGAAAAATCTGAGACATTTTAGGTAGAAAGTGGCTGGTTTTGGAAAAAGGGGAGTACAAAGATGAAGCAGAACTGAACTTACCACACACAACACTTCAGGGTGGAGCGAGCACCGAATTCCTTCTGGGACTGCCCTTCCTTTTCCCCTCATCACTTGAAGAATGTAAAACATATTTTGCCAAGCTGCTGAGGGGAGGGCTCTGTCTCAGCCATCAGCAGCTCCTAGGGAGTGGCATTCCTGCATCTCTACTGAAAGGGAAAGTCTATGGAGATCCAACAGGGCCTGGAGTTACACACAGAGCACAAACACCCACGAGGGCTGTGAGAATAAAACTCCACGTACTGGGCCCAGCTCAAAGAATGCTCAAAGAACTAAACTCCTTATTTAGTTTTTAAGCAAAACACAGAGTACTCAACCTCTTTCCTCGTGTGTTTGTGGTTTTCCCTAAACAAGCACTGCTGGGCAAGGCTAGTAGTATTTAAGCAGTAAGAGCTTGGTTCATCTCCAGTAAGTACATCACGAGATAGTCCATGGCTGCTCCAGTGAGATCCATGAATTAAATACGGCTTCACTCTAACTCACAAACCACCTCTGTATCCAACACAGGCAAAAGAGATGTAACTCAGGACCCAAAAAATCTTATGAACCATCAGCTGGGCATTTTCTAAACCTGCCACCTTGTTTCCTGCTTCTAAGTAAGTCAGTAAAGAAATTCCCATAGATTTAAATTCATGCAGCTCTTGGTCATTTGCTTTTAAAAAACACTTACATCATCCTCTTAGCCTTCCCTGTGTCAGTGAAAGACAGACCCTAAAATTATTAGGATATCTGAGAATGTCCTGCCATGCATACGGCTTAGCTAGAAAAAACCTGGGAGGCCAGCTCAGCTCAGCTCAGCTCAGCTCAGCTCAGCAGTTTCTCTCTCTGCCTCCATTCCTGCATTATTTATAATTTCTACATCCCAATTATTAGATTTCCCACCCATTTTCAGAAAGAGATGCATTTCTGAGTCAGGTAACCCATCCAGAAGGTGCCTTTTCCAAAGCCTAGGCCTAGGGAGAATGTTCCCATGGAGAAAAACTCATGTGCCAGTTGATGAGTTTTAATTGAATCTGTTCTTCCGACTTTGCAGACTTGTTCTGGTGCAAACGCAGCTGGTCACTTTGAAAAGTGAGGAATGAGCAACAAACCAGGGATTATGTTCTGGTCTGGACTGGAATAGCATCCTGAATGTTGTGAGGGCTTTACAAGACAGCCAATATGTGCTGGTGCACCTGTGTGCTCTGATCTGTGGGGCCAGCAGCTGGCATGCCAGTCTTTTTTCTGGGGAATATGACTGTCAGCAGGCCAAGAGCCTGTCAGCTCTTATAGCCCATGCACTTATTTTACTATAAATTCTTAGACAGGAAATTTTGACCATAGAATTGCCTGAACTTTTTGATAAATAAAATAAAGTAATAGCAAAAACGTTCTGATGGTGGTAAATCAATATAAAGTGATTAAAAATCTGAGTAGGATTAACAATATGTCTGTATCTACCACAAAGGGTGTTCTGGGTTGTAACCCAAACAAAACCCACAAGAGGAAATTAACTGGAGCTGGAATCAAAAAAGCTCCAGGTCAGCTGAGTCCCTTCTGGAACTACAGGAAGGACCTTTCTGACGTAGGCTCTCACTCAAGATAACCTTTACTCTGATCCACCCCTCAGCTTTAGCACGACTCAGCTGTTTCACAGCTACCACAGAGGAGACCAGGAGTCTTGCCATGGAGATGGGACCTTGTTTCACCAAACCACCTTGTAAAGTTGCTAGAAGCCCCTGCATTTCGCTCTTCGCCACCCTGATCATGGAGCGAGGCAAAGATCCACTTCCCAAACACCTCTAAGAAGTACTTGTGGATGGACTGGTGGAGGACATCAGGGACAATTTGTCTGGCAGGAAGGAAAACTGATGTATTTCACTACTTATCAACACATTTCCAAAGAAACTACCCAAAAAATTCCTTCCACAGTCACTGAGCATTTAAAGGATAATATTTAGTATCACCCTGTTCTAGAAGCGATCTGTGGGCTGACCTTCACCAAAAGAATGTGAAAACACAGGGCAATTGTCTACAGTAGTATTTACCTTTTCCTTCAGCAGAACAAAACAAAAAAGTCTTTTTAGTATTTTTCAAGCGCCCACGCAGAGCAGAGTTCCAATAAAAACCAGGTGCCCTCAGAAAGGAGTTTCCCATTTTCTGGTCTCCACTCTCTCACGACCCAGCTTACGAGAAACAGAGCTCTGAGCTTTGGGAACCCGCTGTGTGTCAGGGAAGGACTGAAAGCAGAGACGCTCCCGCTGCCTCCAGCCTGTCAGACAGTTGGCTCTCCTTTGGATGAGGGCACTGCTGTCTGTGAAGGAAAAGCTTCACATCTTGACCCTGGCCATGACCCTCACTTGGCAGGAAGTCCCAGGCAACCTGAATGCCTTCGGTGACATCACTGTTTACTTGGACAGCAAACTGGCAGTGCCAGGTGGCACCTGGCTGAGGGACATCATGGAGACAGTACCTCAGTCTGCGACCTACAAGGAAACCTTCCTCGGGAAAAAATGGATAACTCAGACATCACCGGGTCATTCAAGAAATGCTGCAGTTGCCTCTGTGTGACCACATAATTTATCAATATCAGTTTACATCTCTTGTATTAATCCAAATGAAGAGAGCCACAGCCAAGTTTCTGGGGGTGGGAGAGGGACCAGAGGTGCTGTGCCATGGGTCTGGGACTGAAGTTTGTGCCCCACTTCCCAGTCCCAGCAAGGGGGTCTCACACAGAAACAATGGCCCTGGATTACGTTTGGAAGGAGAGCTGACTCCAGGCACTGACACGCTTCCATCCGAAGCACATTCCTGCTCCTGCGGTCCGTCTCCGGAGCCGAGATGCGATAGCTCTGACCTCCTTACAGGAGGAGGGCTGCCAAGTAAACAGGCCTGGCTTACCAGCCAGCCAACTGCTGTCTCCCTGCCCTTCTATTTTCCCTCTCCACTTCCACACCCCACCCTTCCAAAAGGTCCCAGCCCAATCAACAGGCGTTCAACCTGCGGATGAGTGGGAGTGAGCCAGAGCCTCTGCCCATCTTCCCTTCCCGGCATCCCTGCGAGCTCCCGTTTCCTTCCCGTAGGGAGGAGGCTGCGACGCCCACCTGGGTCATGCCGCAGTGCTGAGCTGAGGCACAGCCAGAACAAGATGCAGCCGTGGGAGGCTGAGCACACACGGCTTGGCAATCCTGGAGCATCCCTGAGGGAGAGGGCACAAAACCAGGGAGTAATGTCAAGCTACTCTGACCTACGCCTAGGCGAACCTCCTCCGTGTTGGAGGGTTTTATGTAAGGGCAAAGAAAGGCTCCATCACTCTCAGCCAAGGAGGAGAAATTGAGGACAGACTGTGCACAGGCACAGCGTCCCTGCTCGGAGCTGCTGGTCGGGGGAGGCTGCCTGGTGACAACTTCTAGGGAGGAAGGATGAAACTGAGCTGCTCTGGCTCTGCCCCCAAACTGCAGAACACCGGTGGGAAACCGCACCCAGGGAGACGCCCAGGGAGAAAAGGATGTTTTGTTGTGGAGGCTTTTGTTCTGGACTCTGTTTATTAGAGATACTTCACAGCCAGGCAGGCAGAGCAGGGAAGCGATTTAAAGGGCCAGCCTGGAGCAAATAACCTGCTACGCAGTCGGCAGGTTTGGAATCAGCAAACAAACAAACAAACAAGCAAACAACAAAAACCAGATTCTGGGGCAGGAATGGGGAAGGATTTGCTGACACCCTCCATAAGGCAACGGAGCTGAAGCAACAGCTGGTTTCAGCAGCTCCAGCACCAACCCAGGAAGGAGCAGCCTCGAGTCCAGACACGCAGAGACTCTCATTAAAAGGAAACACAAGACAGCACTAATTACCCCACAGCAATGCCGAGATGATCCACCTGCTCCCACACAGGTACTGGCTCCAGGTACCAGAGATTCCCGAGACCTCCCTCACTGAGCGAGCTCTGCTATAACCAGAGATGCTCAATCAGCTCCTGAGAGCAGGACAAAGAGCTGGCCTAGTAACGAAGAATTTAAAAAAGAGCTCGGATTTGAACAGTGTGGTGGCCCCAGAGGAGGCACACCAAAGCCTGCTCCAGAACAAGCACCTCCTTCAGATGCTGGAGCCCAAGTCACAGCCAGGATTATGCAAAGCTTTGTCTCTTGCACTGGAATATGTTATAGGTACCATATGGATTCTAACTGTTCTCTCTTGAATGAAAACAAACCCAGAATAACCAACAGAATGGGACAACTTTTGTTCTGGGGAGATGAAGACAGTACTTGACTGCGGGTGAGAGAATGCCAGCGTTTCTCTGGGTTAGAGCTGGTTGGGAAGTGAACTGAGAAATGGAGCAGTTTGATACTAAATACCCACTTGAAAACAGGGGTGTTAGGAACTGTCCTGCAAATCAGCATAGCCTGCAGCAGCAGTGAGTGAACATGCACATCTTTGGCTACGCTAAACCAGAAACATGGCTGAAAGCTGTCTAGAACAGGATCCTTCCCCAGGAAAAGAGGGAAATGTCAGATGTCACACAAGTAAATCATGAAGTCAGGCAGTGTAAGGCACGATTCTATCAGGCCAACAAGATTCCTTGTTCAAGTAATCAAGCACAGCCTGAGCCACTGCTTCCCAAAGAGCAGGAAATGTGTCTCATCCTGCCCAGGGGACACATAACACACATCATCCACTTCTTGGCAGGGGAAGCAAGAGCACCACATCCAAACTGGTCTCCTCGCCTCTGAACTAAATGTTTAATGGGTTAGTGGGCACTGACCAGAGGAAGACAACAGGTAAAACTAAGCAGGCTGCCTGCATTTGCCCACATGGAAGTTTTAAATGGACACCAGCTGTTAATTCCTTTCTACATTGTTCACATTTTTCTTGGCCAACTCCCGACAAGATTAACAGAAACCTTTCCCCTCCAACTTTCATTGGATGCATAGATAAAATAGTCAGGCAAGGAAAAGAAATCTATCTCATTATTGCCTTCATTTAAATGCATGCCTGTAGGTCCTCAGTGCACCCCTGCCCTTTGAGATGGGTTAAAGAGCCTTAATGCCATCTAAATTAAGTCAATTTGTTATTCAGAACATTTGTGAGCAAACAATTTGAGACACATTCTGGGAGGAGAAAGCACATGGGCCAGAATGTAAAACCCTGGGAAATAAGATGGTAGATGGGAAGAAAAAGCCCCAAAAAAGCTACGTCTTAAATAACTCGGGTCAGTATTCTGATTCTTTGATGTTTCCACTATGGTTGAGTCTCTTTTTTTTGTATAAATATTTTAGTGCACATCCTTGCGTGCTGATTCATGTGAGATAAGCGATATTTGTCATTTTATATATGCTATAGTAATGACTCTTTCCAGGTTTCAATGTCAGCTTGCTAATCCTTGGAGTGTTGTCTTGTCCGCCATCCCCAAGATGTTACCCCCAGTGAGTCCAGCCAGTCCAGCCAGGACACAAACCCTGGCCAGCCCTGGTCCCTCCAGCCTGGACCTTGGCTACGCAGCCAGACAAAGGCCTTTTCCAGGAGCCAGGGCCAGGAGAAGGGCTCCTCAACTCCCTGGGGCCACAAGAGGAGCCCAGAGCAGGAGGTGTCGTCCTCCGAAGCGTGTTATTCACAGTTCTGGATTCTTCAAGTAAAACAGGCAAATAAACACACCAATGACATTGGCTCCTTCAAAGCATCCAGCTATTGTTATTGGCACTTGGATCCAAACAGCTTCTGGCCACACGTAAACATGGCCTGGCTTGCACAGAACCCGCCCTGCACACCCAGGGAAGGGGAATGGGGGCAGAACAACAGCCACAGGGTCCAAAAGCTTTATGGTCCTTTGCATTGACCTCCCAGGGAAATTGTACCAAGCGTTGTCACACCAAGGGCTCCAATCCAGCTCCCGGGACAGAAAGAACCACAAGGAAACACACTAGAACTGTGTGATCACTCCAGGTGCAAAGCCAAAACCTGCCCACAGACTCCACCATCGCAGTATCAAGGAAAAACCTGAAAAAAGTCATAAATGTAAAATATCTGATTCTTGTTTAATTCTGATCTGAGGTTTTTGTCTGGGAAATGGATCCTCAGCTGGCACAGCCTCAGCCCAACAGCTGCATTGCTTTTCTACTTCCACAAACACTCGGAAAGGTCGCCAAAGCCCTGTTTGTGCTGGCAGACAGCCAGCACTTTATTATTATGTACTATTAGTTCATAGTGAGAAATGTGCACTACAGGAAAAAAAAAGCCCCGAGAAGCTCAGTAATTGGTTACAGATGTTGAAGATTTATGGAGCTCTCCCCGCTGGACAGGATCTTACAGATTGTTTCTATCACCTGTTTGCTTTTGGAGTTTTTAATAAGATAACTATGTGTGCTATCCTGGAAGAATATTCCAGAATTCCTCCTTCAAAAACCAATAACTTTTGATCTCCACTTGTCTCCTCACAGTAACAATCTCTCCTCAGAGTTCCATAAATGCCACTCGATATTCATTTCATATTTAAATACGATCTTGGCTGTTGTTTTCATTACCCAGCAACTTTCAAATGCAACCAGACAATTTCATTCTTACTTCATGGCCCAGAAAATAAACCTGACACATCATGCCAAGTCTCCAGCAGTTAGAATCCATTATTAAATCTCTCAGTGTTCAAAATACCTGATAATTTTGACCTTTTTTCTTATTTTCTGGCAAATAACATCTGCTCAGCATTTTTGGGGAGTGCTGCTTGCCCGGTGCACAGAGCCCAAACCTCACTCAGCTTAAGCTGCCTGCAAAAGTACCCCAGTTCCCATCCAGATTTCTGAACCTTGGTCCATTAAATTGATTCTGCAAAATATTTGAAATGTGCAAAGCTCTGCAGCTGACAGCAAACACCGTGAAAGTGAAAACACAAGGAAGTCACTGGTATTTTTCATAACTGACCTGTAATGGTTTTGCCATTTCAAATTACATCAGGAATTATTTTTTTCCACCAGCACAAAATGGCAAAACGAGTGCATTTCACTCGGAAATTATTTTTCCAAGCATTTCTAAAGGAGGATAAATCACCAAAAAATGCTGTATCTCTGCAAACCAGCGTGTGGGACCAGTGAGTTTCTGCTCTGGCACCCATCAAGGAGCACCAAGGCTCCCTCCCTCCCTCCTCACCCAAGGCACACCTCAGTTTGGCTGGATAACCTGACATGGCCCTTCACCTTTCCCATAAGTCACAGCTGCGGATGAATTCTTCCTGAAAAATTATTTCATCCTTCCCAACAACGTGGCTTACACAGCACAGATCCTATAAAGGTCAGGACCTCATTACAGA
This sequence comes from Melanocharis versteri, assembly GCA_013397845.1. Taxonomy (NCBI): domain Eukaryota; kingdom Metazoa; phylum Chordata; class Aves; order Passeriformes; family Melanocharitidae; genus Melanocharis; species Melanocharis versteri. The sequence continues at coordinate 282,638 of VZTG01001081.1, forward strand.
TTTAGACACTCAGTTCCCATCTGAAAAACAGGCAATCTGGTAAATTTGGAGGGTGGTTGGAAACAAATCTATGGAGATTACATTTTTCCCACAGCTCTGAAATCGACTTTATCAGTCACAACTGTACTTTTAGCTCAAAAAAAGTTTTAAAATGTTTTACAGTTCCTGTTTACATGAGTTCATACAAGATGACTACAGCCTTTACACTGAATGTGGGTAAAGAGACATTGAAGAGAGCATACAGGTGGGGTGTGTCCACCTCCCCTTCTGAGGGAATTCAGATGGCAAAAAGCACCACTAGGAAAGGACAAGCAGAGAAGTAGAGAAAAGCTCAATTTCACATGATGTTCTGTCACAGCCACCAAGCCAACATCTGCCACAAAAAACAACTGCACGTTCTCTCTGGTTTCTTGAGTCACACTCCCTGCATTCAGGGCTTTCTATGGAAAACCTCCACCTTCCCCTGAATTACAGAAGACTAAGGTCTGGAATTGTCTTGGGTTATGGAAATATATGAAGCAATTCCCATAGAGGAAGAAAGAGACATCCTTCACTTGCCATGACCACTTGCCTTGGATCCTGAACAGATTGGGCCTTATGCCAGTATTATCTTATTTCATGTTCCTAAATGATTTTTTAATTTAATAAGAATTAAAACATTACCTAGGGAGAATGAGTACAACAGGGGTGATATGGTCGTGGAGGAATGCTTGCAAACAAATGGTAGAACCTTCTTTAGCTTTTACTTTTAAAAAGCCCAGATTCTCACAAATTCCAGATTTACACCTGCAAATTTACAGTAAAAAAAAAACAAACAACCCAACAAAATCCAGAACAGCCCTAGAGCCATTTAGAAAGCGCTAATCCTGATCATTTTCCACATAATGACTGTTTACTACACAGCCCTTTTAAATGCTTGGCAGCTGTCCAGATCTTCCTGCTTTTCCTTTCTCCCACACATCCCTCCTGACAGCCATCTTGGGTGAGGACAAACCTCCGGAGGAGAAAGCTCTCCGCTGCCTTTTCAGCCTCTAAAAGCTCCATTTCCCGGGGGAAATCCTGAGCCTTGTTTCACTTTCAAGGCAAAAACAAAATCTCCAAGCTTTCAAAGCCTTGCCAAATGAGAGCATGGAGCAGAAAAACTAAAACCAACCAGAAAACGTGGGTTTTTTTCAAGGATTTCAAAACCAACACTGGTTTTAAATGAAGTGGGACCAGTTCTGTAATTCTCTGACCCCTACCAGGAACAGATTTGAGCAGACGCACCCCACCACTTGTTTCAAATGCCATTCACTGTCACTTGGCATTTCAAGCTGGAACAATTATTTGTGGTCGGATGCTGTCCCTGCTCCTGACCAGCTGTGCTTTGATCTCCCCCTCGCAGCTCCCATGGATCTGGAGGAAACCCAGCTCCCTTCCTTACCAAAAATGCAGCACAACAGTTCCTTGGGGAAAGTGCAGCCCCACTGCAGCTCCCAGACCGCACACACGCCTGGGATGGGACCAGATGTCTCCTGGAGCCCTGACCACCATCCTCTCTGTTGCTTCCACCCACACGCCAGACTCCAGAACTCCCAGTGAAAGTGAGGAATGAGATGTAAAAGCACAATGGGACTTTTAACTGAAAGGATCAGGTCAGTGCTGCATCCCTTTGTGATGGGAATTGGGATAAGACAGGACCTCAACACACAGATTTGAACAAGGATGGTGGCTGCTCCAGGACTAAAGCAAAAGCATAACCAATCCAATGCGCTACAATCAATATTTTAAATGAAATCAGTCCAGCCCATACTCAAATCAGGTCACCAGTAATTAAAGCATCCTTATTTGGAATGGTGAACCCAGAGAACGCCTGGATCAGAGCATTTCTCAAAGAGAATATATTAATGGGAGTGTTTGGAAATGCATGCTGCACTCGTAAGAGGCTTTAATATAAACCTCAGGATTACACTACGCCAGCTTTTCAATTATTACACTCCCCATGAAAAGCCTGGTGCTGGCAGCAAGAGGTTAAAGCAGACCCTGGAGCATGGCTTTGCCCTTTCTCTTCCAGAGGGTCCCACTGTTGGTTCCTACTCCTGCATCACATGCAGCTGAACAGAAGCACTGAAGGTGGGATTTTAAATAAAACATCTCTATTAGTGATGCCATCAACGCCAACACAACACACAAGGGGAAGCCTCACAATTTCACCAGGGACAGCAAAATCAGCCCCTGTAATTTCTAGAACGATCTGCTTGGTTGACTCCATCTTAACACTCACCACACTCCAACTCCGCCATTTTAATTCCTGAATGGCCGGACTTTGCTTTCCCTTCACATGGCACTGCACAGCAGGCTCAGCTGTCTGGAGACCAGGGATCTCTCCCTGTAAAGCACATGCAAGTGAAGGATGTAGACAAAAAAAAAACCTGAGTGAGGCTGAGGGGAGGTGGTGAGCAGCAGAGCGAGGTAATGCGACTGAATAAGTAAAAACACAGAATTTTTAGACTGTTCTTGTTCCAAACAGGCATCTCAGGAAAAGCTCCACGCTCTGGTTCTCTCCAGAGGGCAATGATGAATGCAGGCTGTATCTGTGCTGCTTTACCAGCAGCCCCAGAGAGAAATCTCCCATTCCCAAGCCGTAGGAGTGGACTGGCACCCACTGGAGTCTGGCGTGCAGACACTCAGAGGCAGTGCAGGAGCAGCAGAGCTGAGCCTTTTTCCATCAGAACCTGGGAACCATGTGGATGCACAAGTCCCACTCTCCCTGAGCATCCTTCCAGCAGGCCCACCGGCCCTGGAGCCCCTCTGGGATCTGGAGCCCCTCTGGAATCTCTGGACCTTGCAAATGTCCCTATTATCCAAAACCAGGCATCCCCTGTGCAGAAGAGGGAGTAAAACCCAAGTCGCCACAACCCAGGTCACAAATCCATGCCCACAGCCCCCAGCTCTGCTCCAAAAGGAGCTTCCTTCTCTCTGACAGCAGCTCCCAGTGCAGCAACCTCTGTAATCCACAAAGACACAGGGCACTGCACCAGCTTTGGAAAAACTTCAAAAGGAAAGGTTACCTGCAAATCCCAGAGTTCATTTTTGCCCTGCTGCAATACTGCTCCTCGCACTCCACCAGCACTTCCAGCTCACACAGACTGGCACAACGGAGCAGAAAGGAAACCAAGTCCTTTTCAATATTCCTTTCTGACATTCCACCATCCTAATGCAAGTTCCAGACAAGCAGAGCCTTCCCAAAGTAGCAGAGAACAAACAGAAAACAAGTTCTGGGCAATAGATGAATCTACAGGATCCACTTTGGTGCTTGTCACCCTGTAAGTGCCTGAAGGACGATCCCTTCCCTCAGCTCTTCCACAGGAATTGCTGGAAAGGTGCTGGAGCTGTAAAATCCCTCTGGTCAACCATGACAAAAAGATATTTGTGCTGACTACCACATACTCGTTTACCGAATACATCACAAAAACTAGCACCAAACCCATGTTTGTTACCTGAGCTAGAAACATCAAGAGAAAAGTATTCCCCTGACCAGAAATTTTAATTTAATCTACCCAGAACAGCCTGTGGAAGGACAGACCCAAACAAGCCATATTTGACACAGATAGATTAGACAGATGGTACAGTGTGGTATAAAGGGGATTTGTGCTTGCTTGACTTTGGCATGGCTGAATTGCTTATTAATTGCAGATATGCAAGAGTTGTACTGGGTATTTTACAAAGATTCAATGCCTATTAAAACTTCATACCATTCAAAGTTACCATAGGTTCTGTACAACAACAGAGGGATTGTTTTGCTGCTCAGTTCTGCTGCACACTCTTCAGAGCCTGTTGTGATGTATTTTGATATAAAGTGGGTATAAGCAGCAAAATTAGCAGTACTACACTGTTCCAGAAGCTTTGAGCTACCTGTGAATTTAGGGAAATTAGCTGAAAGATGAATAGAAATCCTGATTTAAAATAAAACCTCTGAAGTCCTGAAGGCTGATGAAAATCACAAACATCACAAGGAGGCCACCTTCCTCTGTATTCCTCTGCTCCCTTCCCCAGTGGCTGCTATTGGATTCTTCCAGGATCTTGGTGAAGCACAAGATTTAAAGATGTTGTTGCAAGGACTACAGGGGGGGCGAAATTCAAAACTGGGGACCATTCAAGCCCGAGTTAAAGCCAGGAGCCCACACATATGGCAGGAACAGCAACACTGAACACTGATTTAAACCAGGCCATTTCCCCTAGAGTTTCTTATCCCTCGGGATCAGCATTTCTGGCACCTACCGATACCACCCCAGCCCCATCCAGCATTGGAATTTCACGGTCTGGAGCACGTTGAGACCCGGTGGGTTTGTCATCCTGAGAGCTGCAGCACAGCAAGGCACCTCTCCAAACCGGCCAAACCCAGAACAAAGCAGGGTGTGGGTTCCAGGCAGGAGGGGGATCTGGAGAGCAGGAAATTACAGAGAGCCTCAGACATTCTGTGCAGAGCAAGGGTTGCCAGCTCCCGCCTCCCCTCCGAGACAGACCCAGCCAGGCACCAGGGCTGGCATTTCACAGGACAAAAATGACTCCTTACTCACAGGCTCCTCCCAGGCCAAAGCAGGCATCCATGGCCTCATCTCCCACCGGCACAAGGTGGGGGCGTCTGGGCTCCTGTGTGGAAGTGTCAGCCAGGAGTAATCCAACCACAGACAAATTATCAGCTAAAATAGAACAGCCGCTCTCAACTGTCCGACAGGAGAGTCGGTTGTGCAGGGGAATAAATAAACCAGCAAGAGGACAGACTGTGGGTTTCGGGAAATCCATACTCACATTTGCAGTTTACCTCTCTGATGTTAAACCTTCCCCTACTGATTTGTGACTCTGAGTGAGCACAAACAACACTTTAATTAACCACTTCTACTGAGGGGTTCAAATTTAGCCTCACCATCACTCCCTTTAGCAGCAAAACTGGCAGAAAATATCAAAAGCAACGTTTTACCCCCAAAGTAACAATTTCTGTAACTCTGTAGGTCTCATTTGAGACAAAACAGCACCGAGATCCCAACCCAGAGCCACTTCCTTACCTGCAGCATAAGGCTGGAAGCTTCATTTTCACCGGTGTTGGACACCAACAATTCACTTTAAAATTAATTGGGTCTCCAACGCTCCAAGCCTGAGGCAAAACTCTGATCTCCCTCCTTTCATTATCCCAAACAGTCAGCCTACAGCAGCTGTGTCTTGAGCACAGGGATTTCGAGATGCCTCACTCTGCCCAGGCTTTGGGAAGGCTCACAAGGTCAGAGCAGGGAAAACAGAGTCATCATCTGCTCTGCAAGTCCAGGGAATACCCATAAAAATTTCAACCAAGAAAGAAATCACACCCATCAGTACATTTAATTCAGTGCAAGTGAAACAGGAAAGTGGACACACCACAAAACATCCTGGGAGGAGCCCTGAGAGCAGCAGGTGGTCACAGGGCTAAGCAGGAATTCTCTAGCCCCGGGAATGCTGCTAAAGGGCTTTGTTTGGCTTTTTTTTTTTTTTCCCTTCCCCATTTAGGGCTTTTTCCCCAGATCACAGGGCACCTGAGCACACACGAGCCCACATCCTACTCCCAGGAATGCTCTCCCAACCTGTGTCCTGGGAACTCTGGTCCCTACCTCAGCCTTCACTTGCTTTACTCTGACAAATGAAGACAGGGACAAATTTGCCTGCAGGTATCCATGCCAAGATTAGGAGAAAAGAGGTTCTGAATCAGCAAAATTAGGGCCATGTTTGAAGCTCTGCAGGAATTATAGCCCAGATTTGCCTGCTCCTCGGGCAGATTTTCTTTCATCAAAACTAGCACAGCTCCCTCTCCTTCCTCCCACTTGGATCTGCTACTAAATTAATCAAGGATGGTTTATGAGCAAGTTGAGGACAAGGGATCTGCAATTCAGCCCTCCTGAGAACAGCCAGCCGTAAGTCTGAACAACTCTTTTTCTTTCCCTTCCAGAACAACATTCACCATTCTTGACATAACTTTCAATTTTTCTCACCTTCCCAAATCTGGTCTGGATTTTGTCAATGAAAAATGAGCACTGAAGCCAAGGTCCCTTAAGATATTCCAGACACTTTTACTTTCATATCCTCCAAAAGTTATCTGAGAAAACCCAAGACATGGCTGCAGCAACCTTGGCACGGGCTGGCAGGTTCATGAGGACACTGTCATTTGAAAATGAAAATAACTGAATAAAACTGAAGGAGACAAAAGATCTGGGGATGCCAGACAGAAAGGTGAAGGTGATACCTGGCAAGAAGCATCAGGATCACTGACACCAGCGGACAGTGCCATCACAGCCATGGAAATGCACAACCTGCACACCTGGACTATTCAGAGCTGACACTGCTCACCCATCTTCTTCATCCATAACTCCAATTTAACAGAGAAGGATAAAAATTAACTTATTTGGGTGGCTTGGTAACCTGTGTTATCTCCTGTGAGCATGTTCTGCCCAGGAAACAATGCCAGTGTCCAGAATTTAATCCCTCCAGGATGTTACTGAATTAAAATAATGCACTTAACTGCTCACCCAAGCACCAACATGGTGTGAGAAGTGCGTCAACATCTCTATATGTAAAGTGGTTAATAGGACTCAGAGACATTAGGGGGACACTGGTGGCCTGCAGAGCAGCTCCTTGCACAGCACACATGGACATTTCACCACGTCAGCATTGCCTTCCAAAGACAAGCCACTCAATTCTCCCTGGATTGCTAAAGCAAAGGGAACTAAAACTCATTTCTGTGCAGATCTGAGCTAAGAGAGCTGCCTTCGGTGTGACAGGAGGGACAAGTACCACACCTGAGCAACCTGATACAAATCTAAGCCCAGGAATCCTGGCTCCAATTACAGCAACAGGTGACCTAGACAAGGGAAAAATCACTGGCTAATTGAGAGACCCTGACCAGCAGCCAGAGGCCACTGCAAACAAGGACTGAATCCTGGTATGTGACTAGCCATGCCATGCCACGCCCTCTCCACAGCATGGGTTTTTTTTCTGGGTGTTTCACCTGTGACTGAAATTTGTGCCCTTTTGGGTTTCCAGGATTTTGGCTTTGTGACCAGAGCAGAGTGGCTGGGCTCCAGGAGAGGTAGGAGAACACACAGGGACCTTCCCTTTCTTGGAGCACCTCCTAAAGGAGGAAAGAGCTCCAAAGGCAGCTGCCAGGGCACAGAGAGGGAGTGTTAGGGTGCTGAAGTGCTGCGATCCCAAAGTGATTCCAGACACAGCGACGACACGGAGATTTATCGAGCTCTTCCCTCACTGCCAGCCCTCTGGCAGCACATGTGCCCCCAGCCAAAATGGCATTCCTGCTGGGGGAAATCCAGGACAAGCCCATTAGGCCATGGATAATACTGTCAGAGACAAAAAGCATTCTGGTTTTGCCTTGTGGGATCCACCTGCTCCAGGATTCTCTCCCAAGAAGACTCCAGCCATGATGGGTGATCATCAGAGGGGTTTCCAGCTGAACACAACGGGTTGAACCCAACTTAAGCTGATAAATGTTACTGCTGGTCTCCGCCCTACAGAAAGGGAAAAAGGATCTCCTGTCCCTTGGAACTTCAAAGGCAAAGAGAGCAGTCCTGGCATCACTCACCTGGACCAACAGGATTATATGGTCAAATTAGATTTTCCTTTACCCCTATTTTTGGCTAACCAGTGTTTGCTGAAAGCCTTTCTGGCTTTCATTTCCATGATAAAAGGTGGGCATTGTTTGGTTCCTTCCTTGCCTCATAATATCATTAAGATGACTTTCAAGCCACATGATAAATCCATTTTTTTCCCATTAAATCTACAATGGTCATTTCTGTTTGCTTGTCCTTTATTTCACCCTAGAGGAAATTCTCTTTTCCAATATGTCTTTTGTTGATGGCAAATGGAAGGAAATTATTTTGCTGAAATGGTATTTTATTATTAATTTTTGCATTAGTTAATGCATGAGAACATTGGAAGGGGGAGAAAAATAAACACCTGCCTTTCAGTTTGTGCATTCTTGGAGCGCGCAGGCTGAGGATATCAGCACTTGGAGCACACACCCCAACTTGCCAAGCCCTTGATCTTCCCACTGAGCTCAATCCTCGGGATGCTCCCACCCTTGTAAGTGGCCTCCCAAAGGCAATTAGTGGCTCGCTGCAATTTTCAGTGCTCCTGCCACAGACACGGAGGGCTGAACCCACGGCCCTGGGAGAGAGGCAGGTCTGCCTCACACCCTCTGCCAGCTGTTCCCCAAATCCCTGTCTGGCAGCCGTTGGGATTGGAGTATTGTTCTGATGAAACGCTCTCAACAGAGTTTTCTACTTAAATCCTGATTTTTCTTCTCACTTTTTTTCCACTCTTATTTTCTCCATTTCATTTTGGCTACTCCTCACTTTCTTTTGATCCACTTCCTGCTCGTTTCTCTCTCCCACCCACTGGTCTTCTGTGTTCAACAACAACAACAGCAGATGAGGGGTGAAGAAACAGGGGTGAAGAAGCCTCGGCTGAACTCCCACAAAGCTCCAGCCTCAGGAGCGAGCCTTTGACTCACTCAATATTCAACTCCTCAGCTAAGAATAAGGAAAGGATTTCTCTGTTCACAGCTATTTTTAACACTGCAGAGAAGATTTAATATTTGAATATCAGAATCGTAATAGCATTTGCAAAAGGAATGGCCTATTTTTAGCAAAGCACTGGCTTTATGGATGCCTCACAATCACAGCACTGTAATAGGGAGAGGCAACCAAAGAGGAGATTGCGACACAGCCCTGTGCAAAGGCTTGTGCTTCCCATGCCATTTTGGATTCTGCATGGAAACAGAGCTGAGGAGACTTATCATAGTCTCTAACAGAAACCACTGTGCACAAAAGCATAAAAATACTAATTATGGAAGTTTTCCAACATCCAGCCGCTAAACCCAGCCAGGTGTCACAGCTAAAACCAGGGCTGTGAGGTCAGCACGCACACACACAACATGCTTTCTTCCCCATCCCTTAGCAGCCCTTGAAACTAAAAGCCATTAAAAAAAACTACATCCCAAACTCCCAGCTAAAATTAACCATAGGCTTGTATAAAAATTCCCTGAGCTGCATTTCTTCTGGCCTTTGCTGGGTTTCTGTTTGCTGCAACACTCAAATTACAAAGCCTCCTCCCCCTTGTTGTTGACACCACAAGACAGCCCCTGGCCTTCCTTCTAAACCCAGCAACTCAGGAACAAGCTCACGAAGTTTGGGTTGTTTGGATTCCCCCACCACAAAATGCAACTTTTAAACAACATACTTCCAAATGTAATGCAAATCCCGTTCCAGTCCATCCCATCTGACCCCACGGAGGATCCTCTGGCTCCTATGGCTACCACCTGCCAACATCAGGAACAGGTCAGAGCAAAATAACTCCATACCAACAGAGCCAGGAAAATTCCTCACTGTCCTTGAGGAGACCTGGGTTCTCTAGCAATAAATCTAGGAAAATGTGCCAAGTGCCAGTCACCAAACACAGGGGCACATCATTTCCCCAAATATGTCACTTCTGGGAATTGCCTCATCAGTCCCTGTAGGAGAAACCCAAACCCCAGGCAAGGCCGACACGGTCAGTCCACTGATGGAGGAGCTGTTAACAGTACTTCACAGTACTATCATCATCATCATCATTATTATTATTATTATTAAAATAGGCTGCAGTTAATTTGGAGCCTCCCATCACAACACACTGATTCCCAAACCACCACCCCAGGGAACAGGAAGCTCTCTATGCAAGTCACATCCAAGACTTCTCTGAGGAGTAGCAAAGGGTTTTCCAAGTGATTCTTGGGGAACAGATCCCTGAGGTGCAATATTCAAGGACCATGTATCAGCACAAAACCCACCAGCACTTAGAGGCAGAACCCAGCACCCATCCAACCTCTGATTCCTGATCCACTCTGAGGTCCAACCATAAACCCAACAAGGCCTCCACTGACCATATCCCCAAGTGCCACATCCACACGGCTTTTAAATCCCTCCAGGGCAGCTGTGCCAAGGCTGGACAACCCTTTCCATAGAGAAATTTACCCTAATATCCAACCTAAACCTCTTCTGATACAAACTGAGGCGGTTTCCTCTCTGCAGAAACATATCCAAGCAGCAGGTAATGTCAGTCAAAACCAGAATGGACAGATTTTTAAAAGGAACAAAGATTTATTGCTCCTGATGGCAGCCCAAATGGGAAATCTTCTTAAATTTTAACTTAATCAAGGAAGGAAATTATGTACCAAACATTCCAGTCTGCTACTATATGCTGACAACAATTCAGAGAAAGAGGAATTGAGTGCTATATTCCAATTACTACACAGGTAATTTCAGTGCTTTGTGTTTGGGGAAAACGAGATTATCATTTGGAACACTGGGACAAGTGAGTTGGCCATTTGCAAGGCACAAAGCAAATTCAAAACCTGCTTTGTTGCTCCGGTAATATTTGCATCATAGTTATTTATATGTATGATGAATGTAAGCAGAGTTTCAGGACAGTTAGCCAAGGTGAGTCGCCCATCTCTTTAATCCTCTAATAACATGCTTGGGATGCAATCTGGGGACTCATTCCCCTCTGATGGAGCAGCTGTGCTGCTGCATAATGACCATTTCTCAACACTTGTCCCCATCAAATTGCACCGTTTGGATCAATCCACAAAGCAGAGCATTAAAAATGCATACAAGGATATTTTTGTGCCCTGTTTTATGTATCTGTATGCCCTCCTAGCTCTTCTTTAGATATGATGGCCAAGCTACTGAATACCAGCAAGGGGCGGCATTTATCCCAAAATACACATAAAATTGTAGTGGTAAGTCTGCTACGGGCGCCGATCTAATTGAGTTGGCTGAAAATTAATTTCAGGCCCAGGGCTCTTCATGGCTCCCTGGATTCCTGCCACAGCTTATGACAACCAGAAGTTAAAACTGCAAACAGCTGTCGTCCTGTTAGAGGCACCCTGGAATAATGTGGATGCTCTGCTCAGAAAGCTGCCCTAAAGGTGACGCAGGGGTTCACTGCCCCACGCCAGGAATCTGAGGAACTTTGGGACTCTGAACTCTGCAGCAGCTCTGCTGTGCCACTGCAACCCCAAGTGATTCATGTTATTTTCTGCTGGTCAGCAGCAGCTGTAGAAACATCCCTCAGCACTCCGCCTCGCCCTGGAATGTCCATGTGCTCCTCACCTGTCAGCCCTGCTGCAGCCAACACATCATTTGTCTTCATCGGGCTTCTTCCCCACTCCTTCAGAGGAAGATCCTACAAAGCCTCCAAAGTTCTGGTTTGCCTCAGTGAATATCCAAGCAGGCATCTCCAGATCCCACTCGAGCCCTGCAGCTGATCTTTGCTGCACTCACTGCAGCAGCATAATCTCACTCAGGATTTACTACCTGATTAGGATTACTCAGACTAAAAACACAGATAGATAAAAGCTGTGTGCTCCCTGTCACCTGCCCACAGAGAGGGATCACCATCTCTGACTCTGATATTTTAGGATCTTGTCACATTTTTTTACAATCTTTACATTTCTAACACAGTTCTGAAACATAACTGAGCAATGCAAAATTATCTCAGATATCAGTCGGACTCAATGATCCCAAAGATCTTTTCCAACCTAGTTAATTCGGTGATTCTGAGACGTTCTTGTGCATATTTCTCTATGAAGAGGATCTAAAACCTCAAGCCCCAGACTGTGATGATGTAAATGGACACAACATCCCATGCTGGGATGTAGTTGTGTAACTTGGCACAAGTGGGGATTCAGATCCTTCATTCTCAAGCTTCACAGAGCAAGAAGAATCACAGTACTGCAATGAAAATGAGCATGGAAGATCTCTCTTTCCTTACTAAACAGTGAAAAAGCAGTTTTGAGTCTGATTCCTAAGCTGGCTGACACTACAGACCATTACTGCACCATGGGGACTTGTCTGGGGGAAATATCTTTACTTCTTTGTGGTACATGTTTAATGCAAAGTCACCTTATTCTTGTTTGTCTAGCATACAATGAGAATAGATCTCTAAAAATAACCTACTTCCCCCCTCTTCCAGCTCCTCACGGCAGTTTCACTTATTATTAGCCATTATTCACATCTCTTACATAAACTGCAATTTCTGGAAACTTTTATGCCTCCTGATACAAAACCTGAAAGTGAGCAAGACTGCAGAAGGCAGAACTCCGTGAAATTCTGTTGGACTGCAATTTTTCCTTCACCTCTCTTTCCCTTTTACCTGGGTTTGATGTCATCGTGTCCCTCCTTGGAGCAGCAATAAAGCTCCTTTACACACCCAGGCGCTGGGAAGCTGCAAAGCTGGATCAATGGGGCACCTGGGGTCAGGGAATCCCCTCGGGGGGCACAGGGGTGGGGCTGCTGCGCCACATCCTCCTCCCCAGCCAACCTCGGAGCACAGCCACAGCACCCCACTTTATCCTGAGTGCTGCAGCTTTCCCTTCTCCAGGGATTGTGGGGAAGGATAACAGAGAGCCTGGCAGCTGCTGCTGGGTGAGTGTCCTCTCCATGGAGAACCTCAGCAGCACAGGGGATATGACACCACTCTGCTCCAAGCACAACCCATATGGATTAATTCCCAGGGCCAGGGATGTCAGTCCTGGTCCAGGCTTGTTGGGAGTCACATCTTGTGGGGCTGAGGAGTTGAACTGACACCAGGCTGGCAGTGCACACCAGAAGCTGAGGGATATTTTCCACAAATGACCTCTAATCCATTTGCCTTTCCAAGAGCACAGCTCGTCCTCAAATCTGCAGGCACTAAAAGGTCACGACTTACAGCACTCCAGGCTTTTTGTTCTCAATCTTATGATTCCCTGACAATCCCACTTTTATCTTCCCTTTCACTGAGCTCCTTGTGCAGGTCCCTGCAGCAGAGCAAACACATCCAGGGAATGGCTATTTGGATCCATACTTTCCTCGGGCAGCCTCTCACCGGGGCTAAACAACCACCTGCTGACTCAGGATCTCCCAACCTTGCTCCCAACCCGGCCGCCCCCGCACTTTCCTCACACTATCCCATTTAGCAGTCAACTCATCCTCTTTCCGTAAGAAACTAATTCAGGCACCCCAGGTTTAAAGTTTAACAGGCTTATGCCAACCACTAAAGCTGCACAATCAGATTCTTCCCTCGACAAATTTGACACAGGGCCGAAGATCAAATTTGCTTCTTTTTCCCCTTAAACAAAACCATCTATGGTCTGCAGTGGTAAACCACTGCTCATTTGAATATCCAAACACTGGCTATTTGCATCCAGGGGCTGGTGCCAAAATCCTGTCACCCACAGCCAGCCCAGGCACGTCTGAGGCCGCTGAACTGATTCATCTTTGCCTTGATACTTCCAGACTGTTCAAGACGAATTTGAAGAGGCTCCTACTGACCTACACTGAGGTAAACCCCATCTTATTTCTCATTCAGGTGATGACGAGGACGATACAAATGGCTTTTCCTGCGCTGGGACCTGTGTGGTTTTACCCCAGCTTTTTCCTCTCTTACCTGCAGCCAAAGACTTAAGAGGGACATGACTGCTCTCAAAATTCAAATGGAATATGTTACCAGAAAAACCCGCCTGAACCCTCAGTCAATAATCCATTTTTAGGAAAGAATTCGTGCGAAAATGAGGTAAGTGATAACTTTGCAGATCTCCTGTTATCCACAGTGCTATTTTAGGGAGAGTGTGACTGCATTGGGCTTGTCGCAGAGTCCTGCTTCCAATCTCCTGGCAGGTCCCCAGCACATTCCAGTATTTAACGCACAAGGCTGGTTGGGATGCAGTCCCACTTATCTCCCAGACACATTGACTAAGACTTTCCCACATAAACTGACCCACCCTTTAGTAGTAAGAGGTCACTCAGTACAATCAGCCTTCAAATGAGGAAAACAATCAGGAAAAGCTTCTCTGATGCCAAAAACACCAACAGAATAAAACACAACAGGCTCCAGTGTTCATTTCATGAAAACTTGAAGACTGCAAGTCAGATTTTTCAACTTGTGATAATCAGTGCAGCCCCACCAAAGTCAACCAGATTACTTTCAGGCTCAGGACCTGGCCTCCTAAAAACATCTAAAATTGCTATAAGAATACATTACTCTAAAAAAAGGTTAAAAATAAAAAGGTCGAAATGAATCCATTAATTTTTTACTGTGAAGAAATTGTAGAGTGTTATTCATGGCATCATGCTCTAAAAAAGGTCACAATATTTTACATTACAAAAAATAAAGCAAATGTTAAACTAACCAGGTTATCTTTATCCCATATGGATCCTACATGACAAAGAATGCCAGTTAACTTATGGAGAACTCTTCTGACTTTCTCACTGCATGATTCAGGCTCTAGAAAAGGGTGCTCTACTGCATGATGCTCCTGTATCAAACACCCACACTTCTACAAGGCAGATCTAGGCCCAAAGTCCCTTTCCAAAAATTAGCTCCAAGCTGCATTCCAGTGTTGCTATGAATATCTGTGCCACTGGCACCCTGGATGCCACAAGCCATCCACCCCATCTGCAGGGACCAGTACAGATCACCTTGAAACATTTTCATTAAATATTTGTTTACTAAGAGAAAAGTCAGTGGAAGCCCTTGGCAAGAAAAATCTCACCACTGGTTTAGCTACTGACAAAAGCCAACACCTGAAATGCCCAAAACCAAACCCTATGGGTGTTCAAATAAATGTATCTATGTTAAATTAGTTTACATACAGCAGGCAGCAGCTTTTCCCTCCTAAGCCAAAAAACCAGAGGAGCTACTTGCTATAATTAGCTGGAGCATTTGTGGTGTCTAGGCACTAAGCAAAATGGATTTCATGAGTGGGAAAAATCAGCTTTTGGTCCTGGTGCACAATCCCAGAGTGATCAGCTCCACTGTACCCCGGGCTCTGCCCACGCTGCCAGAGCTCACCATGCAGTTCCCTTGCCCTTCCAAACACAAGGCTCCCTTTTATCATGCAAGAACCAAAAGCAGACACCCCATGTCATTCTGTAATAAATCAATCCACAGAGCAGTAGGATTAATTCAGAACAAAAGGCAGGAACTTACAAAACCAAACGCTGCAGATCTGGATGACTGCTGGATGGCACGAAATCCCCACAACTCCTTGTAGAAGACCTTGACCACGTTCTTGGGACACTACTGGGGCTGAATCTCACAGCAAAAACTAAAGACTTCCCAAAGATGCCTGTAGGTCTGCCTTGGGAAAAATGTCTGCCTGGGATAAACTGGGTAATCAGTATAACCTTAAAATGTCAGGGCCAGGCTTGGAGAGGAACCTCTGCGTCACCTCGGAGCACCTCCCACCCAGCCCCAGCCACTGACACCTCCAAGGAAAGGGGAAAGTGGAAAATCCAACTCCGTAATTTCGGGGTGGTGTGATCCTCCCTGACCTCTACAGACACCGACTGCAGCCCTGGCCAGGAGATTTTAGCACAGGCATTACCTCATTGTGATGCTGTTTTACAAAACCTCAAGGCAAACAGAAAAAACAAAAGCCAGAACTAAAGGTGTCTGAGTCCCCACAGACTGAGGGCAAGAAGGATCACAACAACCACTCCAGCACTTCCTACAGGGAGACTGAACACATGAAGCATAAATGCTTTATTAATTAAGTTGCCTACTTCAAACCCATAAACCCCGTGCCAGTTGCTCACGTGGGCAGTGGGGCACGGCTGGGTGGGTCCAGGCCTGCATCTCTTCCTCTCTGCTCACATCCTAAATCTGTGTCTGCAACTATATCTCTTCCCAGACCCCACATCTCATGCAGAGTAGCAGCTGCCCATTCCAGGAATCATTCCACGTTGTATTGAGACATGATTAACAAAACCAAACCCAGTGGTCCCACCAATCAAACTGAGCTGTCAGTCAATCCCTATTCCTGTCTTAAAATAAAATACAAACACTTTGGTTCTCAGCTGATTGCCCACAGCTTCTCTGATGACTTGCAGAAGCATGTGTTTCTTATTCTCACAAAGAGAGAAGGAGAAATTGCTTCCTCTGGTGCACAGCTCTGGAAATATGAACAAAACCTGAGACAAAATCCAAGAACATCATTCCTGAACGTTTCACAGATCACAGGCAAATTGCTCAGCAGGTGTAACTTCAGGTCTGGCTACTTCTCCCAAAAGGGAAACAGCCTATGTTTGGAACCCCAGTACACAGAAAAACTGCTAAATTCGGAACATTTACCTGTGAACAGTTTGGTGGCAGAGTATTTTTAGCTCTCAGGACAGAGTGTTAATGGCACACCTCTCCTGTTCCAAGGGCACGGCTGGTATGACCAGCGAGGCTATTCCCAGTATCCAACAGGTGTGGGTCAGCATCTGCTGCCACAAGGGCTTCACATGCAGTGCCTCTTTTGTTCAGTCCCCACTGCCCTCTTGACGTGAGGGGCTGCTGAACAAATCAAACCAACTCACCATTTCTTTTTAAGGTTCTAACACTCAGTACACTGTGGAATAAAAGTGGCTGCACAGCAGCATAAATGTGTTTCTCTGGTGGCAGTGGTGACACACCAAAGGGATTTCTGGTAGGCTAAAACACATGCAGCTTAAAAACAAATATAAGTTTGTGCAATGTAATAGGAGAGTAAATGTATTAAATGGTCAAATAATATATTAAGAGAATAGCAGGAAAGTGATGAGACATGACAAAGCAAGAACATCCTGAAATTATCAGCGTTCAACAAGAAAAAACCTCACAGAGAAGATGATGAGAAAAATGTTTACAGTGATGAAAAACAATAGCTCAATATAATCCTCAACCTTAATCTGTCCTTGGCCATAGGGAGATGTACACAATCCCTGAGTACAACCTTTATACATTGGTGCATATCTTTTGATAATCACATACATTTCAGGGCAAGCAGAAATAACACTTCCAGACATAGCCCCCCCAAACCATAAAATCTGTTATGAATTCAACCTTCATCTAACAATACACATCAAAGCTTTTTCCATGCAAAACTGGCCTTTTTTAATAAGGAATGGACAGTAAAAAATGTGTCTGGGATCAACAATACATGAAAAAGAAATAAAGTTGGACAAAACAAAAATGCTGCCTACTTAAATATATAGAGAATTTATCTATATCGCTCTCATCAAGCTGTTAAATAAGTTGGGGTCTACTGGGCATAAGAAGAATTTTTCTTCTGTCTTTCTTTTTTTAAAAAAACATGTAATCTCTCTGAAACCCTTTTTTCATTACAGGAAAAGCCTCCAAAGGTCCAGCTGTAACTGCTGCAACGTTGTATTCATGTTCATTAGAAAAACAAATTCGCAACAGATCATTTTAAGAGTAATAATAAAAGGCTGACAAACGAAAACCACATGTGGGTGGGGGGAAAAGAACCCAGCAGTGGGGGAAGCAGGCTCCAAACCACGCTCTGCAGGACACGGATCCCAATGGATCACAGTCCCCTCGGTGTGGAGCTGCAGCTCCAACACTCGCTTCTCCACACAAGTGGTATCTGGTCAGAACAATCCAACATGAGATGGTTTCTCAGGTTTAAAGCAAGAGAAGGCACCTGGATTTTCATATTTCACACCTCTAGGCCAGATTCCTGCTGGTTTCACTTGGGATAGCTGCCATGAGCCTCGGCAGAGGTAAGGGTCCAACGTGCTGGCAAACACCCCAGCTCCATCAGCCGGGAATGGGAGCAGCCCACGGCAGGAGCTGATACACCAGGAAAGCCCTTATGGCTCCACACGGCTCCTACCACGGAGCACAGGCCTGGTCTCATCAGGAGTTTCCAGGCAGCACAGGAAAGAGCCTGCACCGCTCTCCTGCACAACCTCAGCTGAGCCAGAGAGATCCGAGGGGAGCTGGTGGCTCCTTGCCCTGATGTCAGGTCACCTGTCCGGCCCCTGAGGTTCCAACACTTCCAGAGGTATTCCTGGACCCGGGAAAGGGCAATCAGGAAGCCTGTGGCCACAGACACCAGCCTGGGCAGGATTCAGGAGCTGACTCATGGCTAATGGGCAATGATAAACTATTGCACTGGTTGTTCACTTGTGCCTGGATCAGATGACTAAGGAATTTAGGTGCCTATAGAGATTAACAGACTAAATAACTTTTGCAGTCTGACCCTTAAACATCTGCATAAACAGACTTTCTCGTCTGTGTTCCACTAAAGATGCCCATGCACTCCTCACTAATGAAATACAATTATTTTGCAGGCAATCCAACTACAAATATTAAATCCCGTAACTGACCCACATGAAAAATAAATCCTTAGTCAGGTGACGTAATGCAAACGAGCAATCCAGGCCTGTCCAATAAAGAGGGTTTAACTGATTCCGTTTTATAGATGATGAAGGAAGAAGAAAACATCTTTCGTAAAATGATTTGTACTCCTGCTCCCCAGGGGCTCTTGGAGCAGCACACAGCAGTATCCTTATCTCCATATATGCAGCAGGAGGGTTTTGCCCCTCTCTGCCCCACTCCTGTGTGCAGGCAGGGTTCAGTGACACACGGCAATTCCAAAAGCTGCAGGATCCGTGCCACCACAGAGATGAAACAGCATCTCTAACGCTTTTTGCCACATGGCTGCTGCAAGCTCCTATTTTATCCCAAAATGCTGCATCCTGCTTTAGTGAGTGTCATTTGCTGCACTTAATCTGCATTACAGAAAAACCCAAAGCGGGTTCTGTTCCAGAACCCAACCTCCTGATTCCATGTTCAGAATTCCACACTTATGCTACTGCATGAACTAACAAAATATTCGCTATTTTCTTGCCTCTCCAGCACTGGTTGTGACATGATCTTGAACGTGAGCCCCTCGTCCCTCCCCACAGCCCTACAACCACTGCTAAGTCACGGAGGCATCACTACAGCCATTTCTGTTCTCCCCAGAAACACGGAGGGAAAAAAAAACCGCTAAAGGATGAGAACAATTCTTTAGAAATCACATCCCGCTGCCATCACCCACCTTTCCAGCCCTTTATCCCATTCCTTTTTCACTCTCCTCTCTCTCTCCAGAGCCTTCTGAGCATATGCAAGGCCTTCCTCCAGCGGAGTTTTCCTGCAATGGCCTGAGGAGTCACAGCCTTCCCTGACATTCTCACACGGCTGCTATCTCCCGGAATAAATTCCTCTCCGTGCCCTGCCTCTCTAACCCCAGCTCCGGGGAGCATTGTTCCCCAAGATGCCTGTCAGCACGATGCCGGGCTGCAGGAATTCCAGCCCTTTTCCTGAACTGTTCAATAAGCAGGTTTCATAATGCTGGTATCTTGTCAATAAAGGTCGAAGGATGAGCCGAACGCTCCAGATCTTGACAGTTTGTGTTTATTCCCTCTCTCTGCAATCCTGATCTTGAACATTTAGCATTTATACCTACGGACAATGCGGAGCACAGCGTAGAAACACAGATCACTACTCACCTTTAAACAAGAATGCAATTTCACTCACGATTAAGACATCAACATCACAAATTCAATGCTCACTCTAGTTCTGTATCATCACTCCAAAAGGAAAAACATCAGCTACTGAATGAAACGTCATCCCCGGTGCCATGAACAAGGGTTTTTCAGAGCTGCTGCAGTCTCACAGTCTCTAGCACAAGTCTGCCATATTTTTTTTGTTAAATCAGGCCTGTACCCACCTAATAGCCAGAGCCAGCCCCGAGACAACCGAACCAAGCCCACGCGTTGTGCCGCTCACTGCGGGCACCGCGGCACCCGCGGCGGCGAGCGATGGCCGCGCCCGGACCGCAGCCCCGCACCCGGAGCGCGGCGGGGTCAGCGCGGCGCTGCCGCACACAAAGCCCCGCAGCGGG